>MVAH01000036.1:0-105041 GCA_014825575.1 Phaffia australis | reverse complement strand
GCAAATACAAATGTACTAGACTGGATGCAGATCACAAGTAAGCAAACTATACACAACGTTCACAAAAGAATGATCCAGATAATAAGAGACCAACCTCAGCAACCAAACGAAGTAGTTTTGGTACAAGCTGAGGAAAGGAAAGAAAGGAGAAAAAGGAAAAGAAAGAGAGAGTAAAAATTAAGCAACGGACACTGGACCTCGCCATATCTAAGGCTTAGTTAGTGGCCAAGGAACGATGTAAACTAATCAAGTATTCTCTAATGATTTCCCTCATAATTCCAACAGTAGTCTCGGTACAAGCTGGGGAAGGGAAGGAAGGCAAAGGGCAAAGAGCTAAGAGAAAGGAGAAAATGAAAAGAAAGAAAGAAAGAGAGAAAGAGTAAAAACTGAGCACGGACAGCTGGCCGTCCTTGCCATATCTAAGGCTTGAGTAGTGGCCAAGGAACGATATAAACTAATCCAATATTCTCCATTAATTTCAAAAACTTATTACTTTCCTTTTCCTTCCCTTTTTTTTACCTCTCTTTCCGGGTATGATTCGTGTTTCAGCCGGTCTCAGTCGATCTCAGTCGTCGTGCTTTTCGTTCGACGATATATGTTTCTTTCCATTCTTTCCATCTTTTGCTTTTCTCTTCTTCCATCTTCTTTTCCACTCTTCTTCTCTTTCTCACTTTCCTCAATCTACACCAACACTATTTGAAAGCTCAGATTGTTTTACTTCAACATCTGCAGTTTCGAGCTGCGAACATAGGATAGATGAGAGAACCACATTGAAGAAGGCGCAAAGCCAATTACGAGATTTACGAGATGCAAATTGAACAAAAAGAGCGAAATACAGAAAGATAGATCAACGATCTACGCGTACCTTTGACCCGTCAACAACTACACAGTAAATCAGTGCAGTGACGTTTTAGACTGCTAAATTTGATAGGTCATCTTTCAACTGTTCCATCTCGGATATTCTCTCTTAGTATGAGAAAAATCATCATATACACCCTGAGTTCATGCTGAGCCTCCCTCTTTCTTGAAACGAGATTCCCGCGTCTACTGGCTCGATAATACTTATGTATCTCACCATGTGTCATAAATTAATCAAAGTTGAGTTAGAACTACCGCGTTGCCAGTCTCCTTTGTTAGAATTGCATTCCCGTGATTGATTTACTTGAACTGTGTCTCCTCTTCTCTGTGTTCCTTTCCTTCTTGAATTGATAGTAACGGCCGTGTAGGCTGACTGTGCGATCCTCATATGATTAATAGCAGCAGGTAATAGGCTGAGCACCTGAAGAGCATCACACGTGATTCTGTCCTCTCCTTCCACTCTTTTCAAAATTTTCCTTCAAGAGGCTCGAGCCCTTTGTATTGCTGCTTGCGCTCTGGCCCTCTGTTGCGAAGAAGATTGGAAGGCGAACCTATATGTGCTCTCTCTGTTCCTGAATCACGCTGCTCAGGAGAGAGTTTCGGTTAGTATATTATTGCTCCGTTCATTTTCTTATTATCATATTCGTCCTATGATTGAAGCTGACCGTTTGTTCATCTTTGTCACCTCTCTTGTACGGCAAAAATCAAGACAGCAATTTCTGATCCTGTCGCTTCAAAGGTTTGATCAACTCATTTCAAAAACGAGAACTATTTTTTTAATTCGCTGTGTTTCGTTTCTATCATCTACACAAATTCTTTCTCGCCTTTCTGTCCCCAAATGTGTTTTTTAATTTCCTTTTTTTTGGTGGCATTTTGTTTGGTTTGTCGCAGTTGAGAAGTAGATCAACATGCTGCAGTTTTTTTAGTTGTTGCAATCACTTTAGATGCTGCAACTGTTGTAACTGCTTACAATCTTCGATCTGGTTTTTACATGACATTGGTGGTAAAGGGGGGGTTTCTGAATTGATGTACATTGAATGCAAGTTTAGCCGAGAGGAAGCTCGAATCTCATAATGGCGATATCATTATTTCTGCTCCACTCATGCTTTATCTCTTGTAATACCGCTTGCATTCCATTGGGTGAAGTTCTGATAGGCTCATAAACGGTAGGTTTGAGCTCATAACCATCGTCTCGTACTGAACTCATAAAGTTTATAAGCCCCCTTTACTTGTAAGCCCTCGGTCCTTCCTTTGCCAAATTGGTTCAGCCAGAACTGGTTCTATTATGTTAAGAAGACCTTGTTGAGACCATCAAGGTTTGATACAAAAGAGAGGTGTATTTATGCAGCAATCATAATCGTTTGGTTTCGAGATCTCAAGCCTGATCGACCGGATCCCTCATTTGAATTACTCGAAGAAAAGGCCAAGGCAGTCCGACACAACGCATTCTAAAATCTCGACCTACCTCCTTCTCCTTGTGGCCATTTCTGCTTCGTCTATTTGTTACGTCGCTCTTGGTACCACACAAGATTGCCAGGTAATCCAAGCACTTTAATCAGACGAGGGAAGCCATTGAATAACTATAACATGTACGAACATACAACGGATGAACTATCAAAGATTACAAAGTGGGATGATAGAAAAGGTAACGGCCAACAGAAATATAACCCAGAAATGATCACCATCCAGATCGTCTCCGACATTTTCGCGGTGAGAGAAAGAAAGAAAGAAAGAGAGAAAGAAAAACCAAAAAGTCTATTTTATGATCTCCGATTCAAAGCGGGGATCGTTCCAATTGACAAGCGCATTGTGTCTGTCAGAACTACTCTATTCTTTAGAACAGCTCGTACCTCCATCCGAGGGCAACCATCTCCTCAGTAACACCCCGCTTCATGACCTGAGCGATCTGATCGGGGTCGCCGGAGTCGAGCTTCTTGTTCTCGCTCAACACGTGCCACCGGTAGGCAGTAAGGGTGCAGGCAAACATGACGGCACATCCGAGAAGCTAAAGTAAGAGATAGAATGACGATGGTCAGGAACGAAGATAAGCTGGCAGGATGATATAGGTCAGACAAAGAGGGAAGTGAACGCACAGTTCCAAAGGCAATAGTGAATCGAGGCGACCCAATGTAAGCGTAACTCATGGCGATGTTGGCGGTACCACCGATTGCGTTAACGAGGGCAGAAGAAGCGGCTCGCTTAGCGGTAGGTCGGGCAAGATGAGTGTTGATAACCTTGTACATTCTGTGAGGCGATGATACAAATCAGACGATTAGCTAGATCCACTTTTATTTTTTAGCGAAAGAGAAAGCACATATTGAACTTACAAGATCTGAGGTCCGACAGACGAGAAAGGAAGGCACATGAGGGCAAAGTATCGAGCGCCAATGTTGGTTGTGCTGAGGGCAATGATGTACATGCAACAAGCTGGACACAAACAAAATGAGAACATTACTGTTAGCATTGAAAAAGCAAAAAAGACATCAAAATGTTGTGGGCTCACCGATCGAGATGAGGATCAAGATAGGTCTGTAGACGGTATCTTTTCGCTGTAGCCGATTAATAACGATATCGATATTAGACATAACAATCTCGTGTAAAAGTAAAAGGAAAGCATTACTCACGTCCGAGTACCAAGAGATTCCAAAGTACATGAAACCAGCAAAGATGTAGCTATAGAGAAGAACTGTGTAAGCCAGGGTTGAAATGAGAGAATCGAGACAAAAATTGAACCTACGGAGGGGCAGTGAGTACAAGGGTCAAAATTCGTCCGTATCCAAGACCTTGGACGACAGTTGGGAAGAAGTTGGCAATAGATCCCTGGCACTGTTGAAAGGAAAGGAGACGTTCTCAGTATGTATGCTTTTCCCGCAAGAAAAGATGGGAGTCTCAGGAACTTACTTGAGACATCATGTTCATCCAGATCAAGAGCCAGAGCTTTCCATCGGTAATTCTGTAAGTTGGAGAAAGTATGAGCATGCAGTAGCAAGATTGAAGAGAGACTGAAAAGGATACATACGCCAGTTTAAAGCCCTGAAGGACCGACTCCTTCTCCGTACCCTCAGCCGCTCCCGACTCGGACTCGATACGCCAGACGGCAAGATCTCGCTCAACGGGAGACAAGACTTTGGCGTTGTGAGGGTACTCGGGCATGAGGAAAGCGAAGATACCTCCGCACAAAACGGTTGCCGATCCCTCCCTACAATTGACGACAAAAAAAAACATTTAAACTTGAGTGTGTGTCACTCGATTGAGGTTATGAAAGTTGGGACGAACAAAATGAAGAGCCATCGCCATCCCGCAATCTGGAAATGGTGATAGGGTAGGTTGAACAATTAGCCATCATTGCATATATTGATTAATGATTAGAAAACATATTAAAAACAAAGAGAGAGAAAAAAAAACACGTACACCACCGGCTCCGTCCATCTTGAGAACTCCAGCAGCGAAAAGACCTCCGAAAGCATTACCGAATTGCTGAGCGATGTAAAGACCTGCGATACGTTTTCCGAGTTCGGCACGAGGGTACCAAGCAGAGAGGTAGTAAATAGCACCTAATAAAAAGAAGTCGAACAGAGAAAACCAAGTTAGAATAACTTCAACACCTACGCCTGAAGTCAGAAGAACGAACCAGGGAAGAAGACAGCCTGATTGAAAGATTATTGAATGGTGAGTCACCTAAATGATATGAATATTGAAGATTGGCGAGAAAAAAGCTTACCTCAACAATACCCAAACAAGCCCTGATAGCCACGAGCTGAGAGTAGCCGTTGACGGAAGCAGTGGCGGCAGATATACCTCCCCAGACACAGGTGCAGGCGCAAATGTCTGTTTGTGGAGCGGGAGCAACTTCAGAGAAAGAACGGGTAGACTCGGATCAGAAAGAAAATCAAAAACTTGACGTACAAAGTCCGGGTCGGGGAATCTTTGTGATAAGCAAGTTAGAAGGAATTTGGAAGGGTAGATAACCGACGAAGAGAATAGAGACAGCCGTTGCAAATTGTTCAGTCGTAAGGTGAAGGTCTTTCATGATACCCTGGACTTTGGCGGCCGAAAGATTCTGTCGATCTATGAAGGTCGAAGTCGTAAGCAAAATTAGATAGTTTTTCGACAATTGTATTGACGGAGAGAAAAAGCTCACCAATGTAGTTGAGAATGTAGAGGACTCCGATACTATATTGGGGAAATGTCAGTACATGTATAAGGACAGGTAAAGGACAGCTGGATAACACATGTTAAAGTCTCACATTGGGCTGAAAAAAAGAAAGACAAAAGCCAGTTGTTAATTAGCGGGAGCAAGACTAGGGAGAGGAAAAGAATAGGCGACTCACAAAATGATCCAATCCATCTTTCGAACGAGTTTGCGCTTCATCACCTCCAGCTCGGCTTCTGGGATGTCTCGAAGTGACTCGGGGATCCTCGACTCTCTCACTGAGAGGACGTCGACATCCACAGAGCCCTTGCCTCCCTTGTTCTCGATATCTTCTTGGTAGCCTGAGGGGTGATCAGAAGGAAGGTCGTGCTTGAGTTCCTGCATGGTGCTCATGATGTACGGGGAAATGGATGGGAGAGGGTGAGGAGAAACTTGAAGGACGAGGGGTGGTGTTAGAAAAGAATCGCTGGAGATTCGAGGGGTTCATAACCGATTTTCGTTGGCCTCACCAATCGGAGAACGAGCTTATCTCAGTCTCAATCTACGGGAGGAGGGTTGAGTAAAATGAGGAGGATGAGGAGGGATGAGGAGAGTGAGATGTTTCGCGTGTATCTGCTGATTATCTCTGAGTACCTCGACGGAAGATTACCTAGGGAGATCTGAGTGAAGATCGGTCTTGAGGTCTGCATGATTGGACCGCAAAGAGGAGGGGGAGTGTTAAAAGTGCGGAGCAGGCCAGTATCATGTTCTTTTTTTTGCTACCGGCCCGGGACCGGTGTTTACCCGGCTCATATCGGCGGGTAACTTAAGCAGGATCTCAGAAGACCGAGATATCAGGCAGAGATTAGAATAAACATTACAGGTCAACAATCAGAGATTACAGCTTAGATTACAATAGATTACGATAGATTACCGTAGATCACTATAGATTACCGCGGTAATCAGTCCCCGTTCGGAGACTGCTCCTCTCGATCTCACTCCTCTTTCGTCTGCGCCTCCGCTCGATTCACTCCTCCCTGATTGAAGCGGAGTGAGAATCTCCGCTTCAGTTTCGGCTGCTCAACTGGTATCGATATTATCATTCGGCTCGTTTTGCCGGTCAATTTGATCTTGGTCTAATTGTCGTCATCTTCAGAGTTCCATCTTTTGGCTGCACCCTCCAATGGGCAAGGACATAAAGCTCTTAGGCATTGTTGACTTTCGTTCTTGCACTTCTTCTTCACCAACAACATCTTACTCTTCTTGCCTTCACATCTCTACTTTCCAAGTACTCTTCAAACATCATATCCATCATGACCACCTTCCCCACCGCCCACACTACCACCGTTTCCAACCCCCGACTCCGGCTCTTGAACAAGCTCAAGGCTGGTGAGTTCCCTCTCGCCACCTTCATGGCTATTCCTTCGGTTCGACATGCCCAGATCGTCTCCCTCACAGGTCTCGATGTGAGTATTAGTTTCTGTCTTGATCTGTGGATCTGTGCCCGCTGGTTTCCTGACTTTACCGAGCTTGCTCTTCATTCAGGCCGTCATCGTCGATTGCGAGCACGGAAACATTGGTGACGATGCTATGCACAACTCTGTCGCCGCCATCGCCGCTCAAGGTGTCAGCCCTATCATCCGAGTTCGAGGAACGACTGGAGACATCCTTAAGAGAGCTCTCGACACTGGTGCCCAGTGAGTTTACGCTTTTTCAAGCTCTCAACCTGAGATGTTACACGGCACTGTCTCTTCGATGCGTATCTTAGCTGAACCGTCACCTTTTCGTTCATCGCAATCTCTTCAGCGGTGTCATGATTCCTCAAATCAACACGGCTGCCGAGGCCGAGCAGGTCGTCCGATACTCCAAGTTCCCTCCCCAGGGTCTTCGAGGTCAGGGATCTGCCTTCCCTTCTATCGCCCATGGTTTGACCACCCCCGAGTACATGCTCTCCGCCAACCAGACCTTGCTCACTATCGTCCAGATCGAGACTAAGGCTGGAGTGGAGAATGTCGAGGAGATTTGCGCCGTTGATGGTGTCGGTAAGCACATGATGTTCCTACGATGCTCACCCTCGGTCTGAAGACTCACTCTGCCCTTAACTTCTTCACCCAGACCTTGTCTTCATCGGACCCAATGATCTTGCACAGTCGCTTCTTGGTTACGTCCCCGCTCGAGGAGACGAGCCTGAATTCATTGCTGCCATTGACAAGATTGCCAAGGCAGCCAAGGCTGCTGGAAAGTGGTCCGGTCGATTGGTAAACAACGGAGCTTTGGCCAACAAGGCCAAGGGAACCTTTGACTTTGTAGCCATCACTGGTGACACCAAGGCCATCAGCTTGTGGTACCAGCAGGAGATTGAGGTTGTGCGATCATCTTAAAATAGCTCGGTGAAGCTTTGTCTTTGTAGAATGTATAGAATGTACTGTTACGACTCATTACAAAAGCGTTGCTTGTCGAGATGCACACAATCAAGAAGGCAGCAAGTTCAAAGCCGTCAGATGCTTTTCTTCACGTGAAAGATGATAATATCTTGAGAACGACTCAACTACCAACACCGAACGTATGTACAAGTGCTAGTTGAGGTTATCACTGCGTGTGTGTCCTTCATTTTCTTTCTACCTCTTTCAATCGGCTTAGCCCGGAATACTCCTTTGGACGCCGCAGCTCTTCCCTTCTCCGTTTAGTCTTACCGAAACTTGGGTTTAGCTCAACCGCTTCGCCCCATCTTCCTTCTTCGGCAAGGTATTTTGAGTTCAGCCTATCCCCTTGCGACTCGCTTATACGTAAGGTCGAGTCTCAGCAAGAAACACACATCGATACTGAACACTGTCGGAGTAGATAGGGCACACCTGCACACGTTTGAATGTTGACGTGTTAATCAAGACCTTTCAAGCATCTTCATTCGATCGTCTATGTTAACCCTAGGAAAATCACCCGACTGCCTACAGCGGCCAGTTTTTCTTATTCATTGGTTGCGCCGTGTCCCAGTATGCATATGGACACGGTCTCTATATGGTTGTTAAGCTTATCCAATGGAGTCTGATATCTAGATTCAACGAAGTTCCCTGTGACTAGTCATGGACCAAATGTTTGCAAAAATGTTGACAGGTCTATTTAGATGGAGAGTATAAAGGGCTCTAAAGGTATGCATGACATTTTGTACAGTGATGGGTTTTTTGTCTAAGCTTGGGCGATGCACTCGATCTCGATGACAGTTCCGGCTCCGGGAGCGACGGCCTGGAGGCAAGATCGGGCAGGCATGGGTTGAGGAAGGAACTGTTGTTACAAGATGACAAACTTGTCAGCTCAGCGACAGGTCTACGGTGTGGATCAATAGGCCAGTTACTCACGTCAATGTAGACGGCGTTCATGGCAGCAAAGTCCTTCATGTCTGCAAGGTAGACGTTGTACTTGACAACCTTCTCCAAAGAAGAACCGGCAAGCTCAAGCACCTCTTTCAAGTTTTGAAGCACTGTCCTCTGTATCATGGAAGGAAGATATAAAAGATCGTCAGATACCTCATCATTTAAGAGGATGAGTAAAAAGCCATTTGAACTAACGGTAGCCTGGCCAATCTCTCCAGTTGCAGTCTGTCCAGCGCAGAAGACAAGTCCGGGAACCTTGACGGCGGGGCCTACAAAAGGATTCAGCAGAGAGACATTGATTAGCTCAGACATTTCTTCTATACTGGTCGTTTCCGATAAAATAATAGTACCTACAGTTGTGGGGCTTGGTGGGGAATTTGTCGGAAGAGATGAGCTCGCGAGACATGATTAAAGATTGAAGATTGAGTAGAGAAGGTAAAGGTTGGATGAACTTGGGGAGAAGTGTTGTGATGAACAGAAGATGAATGAAAAGTGTCAAATATTTGGTTGAGATGGCATCTTCCTTATAGTCCTGTAGTCAACAACCCTGGTCAAACTCGCTGCGGACAGAACCATCTAAAGATGAAGGGAGGAGGAGGAGGAAGATGTGATAAGCCGGCGGAGGAGGAGGAGGAGCCGGATAATTAATCAAATTCCTGGAAGGAGCTCCTCCCTGCACTCTCAATTTGGCTAGCCGCCACAATCTAATCCATTTACCATCTCCGGGCCGGATCCCATCTAGTTATACTTACACAGAATCGGCTGTCCTTGGAACGATGCTCCGGCAGTATTACTCCTCCTCTCTAACTTCTGGCGATTTCTAGATTGGCTAGATGTAGGGGAGGGCTCCTCCGGCCTGGACTAGGTCCAACATATTATAAGGAAGCCTCAATGGTCTCCTTGCAACTTCACTCATCCTCACCTTTCTCAATTTCCAAATACATCTTCATTCATCCAACCCCTCAATCTGACTTTAAACATGGCTCCTCACGCTTCCTTCAACCCTCCTTCCTCTAGCCTTGATGGCAAGCCTCACGTACCGTCCTGGATCCCTCCTCCCATCACCAAGGAGACTCACAACTTTGCCGAGCTCACGTCGATCGATCTTGGCAAGATGGACTCTGACGATCCCGCTGTAGTTGCCTCTCTTGTTGAGGACGTGAAGCGATCTATCCGAGAGGATGGATTCATCTTCCTCGAGAACTACGGTATCTCATACGAACAGGTGAGCATCAATCGACTTCTTACAAGACTGATCTCGATCAGGCTTTTACTGCGCACACAGACTTAACAAAATGTTTTCTTATCTTTCCAATAGCTTAACCGACAATTCTCGCTTGCCCAGTACCTCTACGATCACATAAGTGAGGAGGACAAGGAGCGGCTTCTCTTCGACCCTGCTAAGGGAGTCTGGTCTGGATACAAGCATCCTTACGGTTTCAAGAGACATCGTGGGGCTGCAGACTTCATCGAGCAGTTCAACTGGTACACCAGGTTCGTTTTGAATTGTTATCAAGCCCGTGCGCTCCAATCAAATTAAGGCTGACGGGCGCCTTGGTTCTTTCTCAATACAGAGAGTGGAAGGATATCAATCAGGTTCCCACGTGCCTTCACCCCTTCATGGACGAGATCGAGGCTTTCTGCAACGTAAGTTCCTGGTCTTTCGCTCTACATTGATGAGCCAGGAAATCTAATAGATTGATGCTGCTTACGATACGTAGTATCTTGTCGGATCCGTCAACCGACGACTGCTTACTCTCCTTTCCCGAGTTCTCGAGTTGCCCGATGACTACCTTTGGGACAACGTTCAGTCTCATGTAGATGGATCTGCCACTGATGAGGGATACTTCCGACACGCCTTATTCCGACCTGCCCCCCAGTCCACCCAGGAAGCTTCAAAAGGTCTTCGAATGCACGGTCATACTGACTTCGGACTCCTAACCATGGTATGTATTTAATCTCCATCAGCTCTGGAATATCTTGAACCCTGATCTGACCAACATTATATTTCTTCAGCTTTTCTCCGTGCCTATTTCCTGTCTGCAAATTTGGGGACAGGATGAAGAGTGGCACTATGTTCCCTACAAAGCTGGAGCTCTGGTACTCAACATTGGAGAGGTCAGTCATTCGCCTACGATTGTATTGCAGATAAGGGTTTCAGACACTTATCTAACCCTGAATTCTACAGACCCTCGAGATTGTCTCTGGTGGACACTTCAAGGCTACCCGACACCGAGTCTACAAGCCCCCGGCGGATCAGCTCAACTCCGAGCGACTTTCGCTTGTACTTTTCAACTCGTCTGTTGGAGATATGCGAATGACGCCTGCTGCTGGTATGTTTTCTCGATGCTTATGTTTTTTAAACTTTTATCTCACTCCTCTTGATTTCTGGTTCACAGAGTCGCCTCTTATTCAGCGTGAAGGATGCATTGAGGAGCAAGGTGTTTACAAAGAGTTCAAGAAGCTCATGGATGCCGGTGTGCCTGTACGTATATGGATTTCTCATCGTTCTCTTCTTTTCTGACAAGCTACATCGTCTCTGACAATGCCTCTCGTTTTACAGGTTCCCACCAACCAGCAGTGGCGAGAAATTCAGATCGCAGAGGCGACTGACCCGACTGATCAGGTCCGAAACGCTATCGGTGCCGATCAGGTTATGATTGATGGTAAACTCATGCAGCACCGAGAATACTTCGGTGTCAAGGTCTTGCTTCCTGTTTAGTTTGAATGATAGTTACGCTTAGAGGGGTCCGAAGGTTTAAAAAAGATGTTTCAGTATCTTTCACGGATCTCAACCAGTCTTCATTTCCATACGTTTTTCGATGTTCTAGTCTCTTACAATTGTAACACAATCTCTGCTATCCTAGTTGTATATTTCGATGAAGATGCCTTTTCTCACTCAACATTTATGCTACTCTGATCAAAACGTCAAACCATCCTTTTGAGACACTGGACATTGAGTGTAGAAGAAAGTGCTACGCCAATGCTCATCGTTCAATAAAGCTGATATATAATGGTACACACAAGTAGAAGAAAGTCATGAGAAAATATTTCAAGACTTTATTCGTTCTCATTCTAGAACGACATGGCAAGTTCCTCGAGGGATGACAAGTTCTGTAAGATTAACTTGCCAACCTTCCACCTCTTCCTCCTTTCAAATACTCGACCTGCCCAGAGCAATGCACTCTCCGTATCCCCATCTGCGATCCCGATAATAGACATAGCGTCTGGTGTATTATTACGAAGAAGCTGTAAAGCGAGAAGCCAGGCTCTGAAGCAGTAGAACGTTATGAACGGTGGTTCATGGTCGGCGACGAGGGTACGATCAAGATAGAGAAGAAACCAGTTGGCATGAACTTGAAGCGAGCGGACGCTATCGGGCTCAATGAGAAATCCACTGGAATTTGCAAGACAAGAGCTGAAGAGGAAGCAAAACAAAAAGAGAAAAGAAGAGGGTGACAAACAGTCAAGTCAGGCCCAAGTGACAACTCAAAGCAATTACCAAGACCATATCACGTACGCAGTTGCCAGAGCAGCATCTAAACTACTTTCTACAACTCCTGACATATGTGCCGAAGACCAGGACACCATCTCAAACATTGCCATCTCCCAAGTGGCTTCTAGAACTAGCTGTTGGTAGGCAGATGCAGTTTGAGGATTTGATCGGAAGGCAGGCCCAGCAGCCGACAGTGATGTGGAGAGTGTCTGCAACGTGTGAGAGGGGTCAGACAATGACTCTTTTTTATATGAAAATAGAGTTGAAACAGCATAGTTTAAATTTAAATAAATAAAAAAAGAGAACCCACCTTAAATCGTTCTTGGCTGACCTGGCCTGTCATCGCTGAGTATCCAGAGACCTCACGTAGGGAGCTCGTAAGGAAATGAAGTACGCCAACAGTGTAAAATTCTACAGGACATGATTCTCCCGCTTCTGCCGCACAAAGCACCTTTCTGATGGCGTCTGAGAACCGTATCGGAACAGGTGCAGAAGGTTTGGTGACCAGCGTCCGGTGTGCCCAGTCGGCAGCGGTAGCAATCGTCCAAACTGACTCGTGGCAGGGCATGCTATGCTTGATTTCTGGATGCGAGATTAGTCGAGGAACAGAGAGGAGTTGATACCATAGTGCATCCATATGATGCAGTGTGAGCATAGTACTGATTGTGGAAGAAAATAAGAGGACTAGTTAGTTTTCTTCGTTAGAGCCAACTCAAAGAACCATCACTCACCGCTTGTGTGATTCTGCCTTGATGAATTCTTTCCATAAACTTTCAAGGTCGGGCATCAGTCTCGAGCTTGCCGGAAGGGGCTGCATCAACCCACTTGATCGCGAGATCTTTGTTGTATGAGGGAAAAATTAGGCGTTGGTGATAGGAGCACACAAAAACGGATGAAACACAGAGTGACTCACGTTCACAATCTTGGAATGCATATCCAATCCGTCTGAACTTCCAACGAGATACATCATTGAGTACACCTGGAGCAATAGATACGCCTGCACAATCTCCAAGCTTTGAGCAGAATCAGACGGCTCCTCTGTACGTTGCTGAACAAGTCGACGACCTTGAGCAAAGCACCTGGATGAAAGATCTTGACCTGAACCTTCGATGTTATCCGCAGCTGGATCATCGCCATATTGATAACCTAAAGAAAGTAAGCCAAAGACGAGGTACGGACTAGCCTGGGAAGGATCGAAGCTTGGTTGGTGAAGGAAGGGAAGAAAGTCCGCGACATGCTGAAAGAAAAGGCCGACACCTTTTGAGATCTGAACAGACGTTGGAATAAAGTCATCATGGATTGAAGCAGCTTTCCCCGGTGAAGTTGACGAGCGAGCGAAAAGCGATCCATCGCCTGGCGAGTTTGCTGACCAATCTCGTTTTGTAGACTCAGAATCACTGGGAAGGGAGCCAAACAGACTTGTGCCAGCTGGATCAGTGGCGAACGAATTAGGATTGAAATCCTAGAGTAAATGAGAAGAAAGTATAGTGAGTCAAGATAAGCCTCCACACCTTGCAAATTAATTCCGTTGATCGGTTATTGTGGGACCTACCGAGTTCCATATATGACTAGTAGGCAGACTAATGCTTGTTTTTGAATCTAGTTCTCCTAGCATCTCAAAGTCCCAGGATCCATCGGGCCTATTCAGATTCGGGAAAGCAGGATTGTTGATTGGTTGTCTTGATTGGTCAGGTGATTGCTCTATATTTGAGGGAGGGGAATTGGAAAATGTAGATGTCGGGGTAGCGTTGGATAAACTCTTGTTCCTAGATGGTTTTCTGCTAGCCTTTGGCTTGCTAGGTCCAGCTTCCGCTCGACTAGCCTCGTACAGCTCGGTGTGCTTTGTCTTGTAGTGGCGGGTTCGTAAGTCGGCACGTCCAAAACTCACCGAACACCACTGGCAAGAGAACGTTTCTGTAGACGAGAGGTGAAGAGCGGCATGTCGCTTGAGATTCTCCTGTATACGATACAAGATGAGACAAGAAAAGATAAGATCAGACAAGTAGTTGAGTCAACCCATAGGGAGCACCAAAACTCCAGAGATAAGGAACTGACGGATCGAGTGAATCGTTTGAGGCAGACAATGCATTGAAATGGTTGAGCTGCAGCAGCCGCCTGGGCAGTGGCTGACGAACCAGCAGTAGCGACAGCAGGCATCGAGATACTTTCGAAAAAAATCAAGAAGGACGTAGATTAAGAGAGACGAGGACGAGTGTGTTGAGATATGGTATGTGGAATTTCGAAACTCTGACTGTCTTTGAGTCGAGATATGGATGGATGGGAGAGTGATAGGCGATTGACCAATCTGCCTCCTGATATAGCGGAGACTGGAGGGCCCCTCTCGAGCGTAACCCTAACTCGGTAGGCCGGTCCGACTTTTTTTAATAATAATAATAATAATATATAATAAAATGGGACACGGTGTGCACCAAACTGGCTTCAAATTCAGACTCCCATCGTGAGTGTCAAGTACAGAAGATCACTACAAGAGGGGAGCGTCAGGAACAATCTGTCTCTATAGCCTATCCTCAAATGCTCTGAGCTCTTCGATCTGATCGACTGAGAACTACAATTGGGTAGAAACTGGGCGTGAATTGATTCGTGGACTCTACTTCGTTCTAATGCAGAGTCGGCCTTTCGCAGTTGCGAACGCATAAGATTGCTTAGTCATACTATCGCGTCGCTTTTTGTCGAATGATATTCATTACTTTGTTTCTTTCCCTTTATTGATCTCATTTTCTCTCTCTATTCTACATGTTTCACGTCTGTTCTCTGTGAAGATCAATATCCGTTTCGATCAGTGTCGTGATAAGTCTTCAGGGTGCAGAATGTGGGGGCTGAAAGAGTGTAGAAACGTCTGTCGAATGAGTCGGATGTGTTGTTCATCTGTTAGATGTTGTGTCTATCACCCGCTATGTTCTACGCTTCCTTTCAGACTCAGTGGAACAGATATCAACGCATCGTGCAGCACAACGTACCTAGCCGTTCACCAGGGGGAGAACCAGGGACAAAGAGTGCTAGGATTTGATACTACCGCCGCTGAGGCTGAGGCCGAGACAGATATTGAGGCTGAAGTTGAGGATATCTTAAACCAAACCTATGATCCATGGGAATTTGATGGTTCGTCGTCTGAGAATACCCAAGTCTTCAAGGATCAGGTATTAACCATCACCGGCCAAGGTTGCCGAAAGCATTGATAGATAACATTGCCGAATAACAGCCAGAGTCATATTGCTAGTTAGCGGACTGTGTACATCTCTTGCATGATGGCGTTCCACGTCGCCTACTCCTAGAACTAACGCAGTGACTCTGCTTTGCCTGAACAAACAAAGGTTCAATATACTGATCAGTCACACACTCCTCTCTTAGCATCCATTCTTTCTGCCTCAAATGCGGTGCTTGTGCGCCTCTTTCCATCTTGGCAAGCGTGTAATAAATTATTCTTCATATCATCGGTCCACTAGTCAGACTCTGGGAATACTGATGCACCTGCTAGTCGAGCTCCTAAACGGTTGACTTCCGTGAATACTTACAACGTTGGATCACTTTGGGTGTGTGATGCGCTTAGACTGCCTTTTGGATGTTTGGTAGCCTCAGTATTCAGAACAGTTGCCGAGATGTGACCAATGGAAAGATCAGCGTCCTGGCAGGCCTCAACAGAACGATATCACAAGTTGGTACATTTCACTAAATTCTGTGCCACGGTCTCAAGAGCCGCCGATCGAACAAGGTTATCCTGACATCGTCTTCTCGAGTGGTGAATTCTCCAATGTTCTTTCACCTCCTCGCATATCTGTTTTCGTCAGAAACAAAATGACGTTACACACAGAGCCAGGGGATGCGAAATCAAACATAGATAATTTTTAATATTGTGCTAGTCTTCCATTGACACCGTATGATATCATAGCTGCTCTCCGGAGAAAGTCTCTACTGTTTTGTCAAGAAGCGTCATCAACTCATAGCATAATTTAACGTCTGCTACAAGGTGCTCTGTAAACCAGACCAACACTCTGAACTTCGGAGATGGATCTATTACAAATGGAGGAGGCCCTTGGGTGGTGGCGCTCGAAGACTCGGGGGTCATGTAAAGCCCTTTGGATAGCTACAATTATCACTAAGTAGAGTAATTTAACCGCATCGTTGTTGAAATATGACCTGCTGAATGCTGTGATACAAAAATAAACTTTTCTCGCGACTCCTCAATCTGTAACAAACATGATTATCAATTCCTTGGTACAAGCCTTTTAAGGGCTGACAAGATCGTCACGGATTGAAAGGTTTCAGTCTCATTTGATTGGTCCCTAAACGAAAATACGTATCAATCCATTGTGTCTGATTGTCAATCTAAATAAGGGCAAATCGTAAAAGTTAGTAGAAGAAATATCAATTCAAGAGAAGAGAAGAGAGACTGAACGGACCGGCAGAGCGGGCATTCTTTGCTGGTCTTCATGACCTCAGCTGCACAATCCGTACATAGAGCAAGATGTCCACAGTCAACGCTTGCTAGGATAGCATCACTGGTGATGTGAGAGAAACACAGAAAAATGGTGTGGCTAAGTCAACAATCGTCTCTTTACTTGAGCGATAGGGAGCGATCACCCTCAAAACAATAGTAAAAAAGATAAACACATACTGATCGAAACATATCACACATTCAGTCGATCCCTTTTGACTGGTGCGTATTGCACTTGAATTATATGGAGCAGGATCAGTAGCGACCGAAGGGAACTCGGAGAGAATATGATCCGGAATCTGCTCCCATACATCCCCACTGTCTTGGTTCCGAGTTTCGAAAGCACCACTATGGTTGTTCTGTCCATTGATCTCTTCGTTTTCCCTCTCCAATTCTCGTTGAAGCCTCAGCCGTTCATCTCTCACAAGCCCGCAAACTTTGGAAACCAGTTCGCTCTTTTCCAAGATATTCGTGCATCGAACATGGTTCATGGTCAGGATAGTCTTCAGCTCCTTCACACTATAAAGTTGAGCAGTTTTAGTGGGAGACTCTAAGGCTATGAGATTTGAGAAGAGGAGCTCGACATCTCTGGTAGGTCTTGGAGGTGGAACAACTGATGCGTTGGAAGTAGCAGAAGATGAGGTTGCAGCTGACCGAGCATAGGTAGGATTAGAGGGCGCAGACGAAACAGTGGGCGCCCTACTGCTAGGGGTTGAATGGGCAGATGCAGACGGTCGATGATTGGAAGGAGTGGGAGGATGGTAAGAAGCGGAACCTTGAGAAGATCTACTGTCAGAGAAAGATGCCGGTGGTCGACTGTCTGGTTGGGTGCCGGATCCAGATGAATCTCCAATGGAGAAAGCTTGATCGAACGAGTGAGCGAGTCGATCAAACGTCGATGGGCGAACGGTCCCTGACGGTTTCGGAACGGAGTTTAGTCGAAAGTAGGCCTGCGTTGCCAGACCCGGTTGATCGTTGCCGAGCAGAGGGTAAGAAGACATACAAGCAAGACATAATCAGTACGAATACTGTAGAGGATGAGACTGTCTGAACATCAAAAGAAAACACAAGGATATACCCACTTCTCGGGCAGGGGGCTGATGTCCATCCATACCTGTGGAATGATGAATAAGGTCCACCAGTTCAGATTTCTCATGAACTGCAGGACTGTCAAAATTGATTTTGACTGATCAACTTTAAGGAGCTCATATCAGGTAGTCAAAGAGAGAAGGTTTAATAAATGCATACGATATAGGGATATTATACACCAGCAGGTATTTTTTGAGTTGTGAGATCGAGCATTTCTGAAGATCATCGGGTGAAGCCGAGGACACTGATGAGTGATGGAAATGCAGCCAGAAGATAAGTTTACATTGATCTACATCAGGGACTGAGTTGAGCATCTACTGACTCAAATGAAAGACTTTACTGACTCTTAACAAACGTATGACAAAAATCACAGACTGCCTCAGTCTGGTAACCTTCAATTACTCTCGAACCCGACTGTAAGACTGGTGATAGAACCTTGTTGGAACAGTGTGCCGAACAATATGAATGGCCACAATGCCAGCATGATCGAAGTCTTGAGGTAGATAGTAAAGATGGCTTCTTGGAGCATTGATAGCAAGCCTCACTCTTTATGAAAGGAGGTGGGCCAGAGACATAGGCTAGATCGCCAGGCTTCATATGGAACGATGTGCGTCGGTGAAAGAGAGTTGTGGAGGAACGGTGAAAGAGTCAACCGATAATTTTAATCGCTTGCTCATACACCATCCACTCACATCTCTTCTGCACTGCAATCTTGTTTCTATGCTAATCTATCTGAAGTTCTTTCGATTTGCGAGCATCACAACCGCTTTCGTCCCTTTGGCGCGATCGCAGATCATAGATAAAGCGGCCAGGACATGGGAGGTCAGACTCCTTTCTCTATAGCTTATAGTCCCTCTTGATCTGAAACCTTGACTTCTTCTTGTCCATTCTAAATTGGAATTTCATCAAGAATTCTTAATACAGGCGTTAGGGCCCTTTCCGCTCGGTACCCGGGAGCTCCCTTATCTTGGGTCCCCTCTCTCATCATTTGTTCCTCTGAATCAGACGCACGAAGGATTTTTTGTCGATCTCGATTTTGGCTCTGGAGATTGGCCAAGCGCATACGGAACGGATGGCAGAGCAAAATGGGGATTATTTGAAGAGGATATGGATGGATGGGTAGATGTAACATGGCCAGATGTTGATTGGACTAATCTTAGGGGGACAGAAGGCTGGGCGGGCGTACAGTTCGTGTCATTAGTGAGTAAATGATCTTCTTTATCAATAACCGAGTATACTTGTTGATCATCGCGGTATCGTTCTTCTCTTGTCTCGTTCAGCTACGAGCCTCTCTGACGATACCTTCATCAGCCTCTCCCTATTCTGTCCTACATCAGACTTGCACGGTAAATTTTGATCTCACCCAGGCTCATTCATTCGCCTTGATACATAAAGATCCAACGAAACGCTCAGAGCATGTTGAGTGGCACACCGGCGACTTGTACGCGTATTCAGCCTCGACTCTCAGAAGGCACTTTCCAAGTCGAGACCTTGGATGGACGGAAGAAATTGAGAGTGGAGAATATTGGGTTTTAGTCAAAGCCTTATATGAAATTCGTAAGTCGTTCATGCCGTTTGATGAACGATGTATGTAGTATGAAGCTATGTTCTATACTGATGTCCTTCTTCTCTCCGTGCCACTAGCCACCACTCCAGGGATGTTCGGTGATCCAGAAGGAAAATCTCCGACCATTCGGTTCCGATTTGGCTTTGAAGATATAAATCAGTCAAAAGCTGTCCATACGTTGAACATCCAAGCCGTATCTGAATATACCGCGCCTTTCAAAGCTGTGAAGATGTTGGAGGGAGGAATTGGAATGGGAGATGTCGTTCACGGCTGGATATGGGGAGATGTTGCAGAGCTATTATTCAAGGCTGAAGCAAAGCAGATGCAGATCGTAGCGGCAACTCTTGTCGAGCGCATTGAGGTGAGTCACTCACGATGGTGCGACCTGAAGAGCATGCCTAACATCTATGTGTCACTCATATTGCAAATTGCGCTAGGGATTGCATGTCTCTCTAGCTGAATCGAGTGTCGGTCTTGAAGCCCATCAGATTCGACCTATCCCCATCCTTATCCTCCAAACTTCTCCTCTCCCGACGTCTCTTAAACATCTGACATTCCGGCTGGAATCTTTGGATCGGTCACATCGTTATATATCAATACGTATTCCAATCAATCATCGCTCTCATTGGTCTCTCTCATCACTTGATGAGCCATATCCTGCCATCCGATACACATTTCGAGATGTGGATGGGACAGTTCAATATGCGATGGCAGTTCCTCCATTTCAAAGCGAGAATAAAACAGCAGTTCTGTTGGCAACACATGGCGCGGGCGTTGAAGCTGAATGGCCATTCTGGACTGAGAGTATACGAAGACAGAAGTCAAGCTGGATAATATTTGCTACTGGGAAAACGTTGGTCACTTCTTCATTATCTGTCGTCTTCGGTTTATTCAAGACTTTTCTACAGTTCTGATCCTTTCTTTGTATTCATACTGTTTCGAATAGTCCATGGGGATACGATTATCATGGGCCCTCACTCAGGAACGCTTTGAAAGCTCGCCAGTCACTTCCTGCTTTGGTTAACCTTGGCAGTCCTGACCATATATCAGACTGGTCTCCTCACTCCGAGACGATCCTTGTTGGTCATTCTAATGGTGGTCAAGGTGCAATGTACATCTGCCAGCGATATCCAGACATGTTCCAAGGCGTAGTCAGCGCTGCTGCTTACGTTAAGATACAAGCATATGTGGGATATTCACAATGGACGTCTATGCGTTGGGCGGACCCAGCATTGGCAGGGATTTTGATGAACGGACTCTCCATGTGGGATAACGACATACATGCGAGCAACGCAGCCTGGGTACCTGTACTACTTGTGCATGGGAGAGATGATCATAACGTCAGTCCGAACTGACATGAGAAACCTGCTTGAAGGAAGCTGATGACCCCTATGTGTGATGATTCACTTCGTCTTCCGCTGATCTAGGTTCCTGTATGGCATGGACGCGAGATGAGATCTCTCATTGGTCAGTGGACAGGAAGTCTCGAACGAGTCAGGTAAGTTACACATACGGTTGATTTGTACTGACATATGTCAAGGTGAGGACTCATTCATCATTACATACATTCAGCTTGTATGAAGTTCCGAATGAGGGCCATTGGTTCGATGATATCTTGTCATCAGATCGCGTGCAAAGCTTCTTGGAGGCTAACTCGAACAGAACCGGCCTCCCAAAGGAGTACCAAAATGGATACACACTAACTGTGGCGAACCCTGATGAGGCAGGGTTCAAAGGAGGTATAAGAATTGTCCAGTTGAATGAAGTTGGGAGGTGAGCAACTGACGACGCTTGTCTGTTACAACCATTTCTCTTACTAATAAGCCGATTTTGTCTATAATACTGCTTGTAGGCTTGCACGAGTGTGGTTTCAGGTGATCCCGGGTAGTTCTTATGTTGCTCAAATAAAAACGTCCAATGTTTTGACTATTCACTTCACACTAGACGCTATCCGCCAATTCTTCATCAAAGAGCCATCCCAGATGTCATCGAGTCTTCGAATAGATGATAGCTATGTGCCTATCGACCTCTCGTCCGTCAACATGGTTTCTGAACATCTTGTCTTCCACCGGTCCTCTTTGACTTCATCTTGGCATTTGATATCCGGTACTGAAGTCCCGATTCAAAGAACGTACGGTCCGATTATCCAAATTCTCGCATCTCAGGGTCCATTGGTTCTCATCACGCCCTCTTGTGATTCGGATTCGGAACATGAATTATCTGTAGCTCGAAGATTAGCGCATGATGCTTGGGTGTATGCTAGATTGGATGCGGTCATCCTCTGCGCTGATCGAGCGAGGGAGAAGATCATGTTGGGAGACTCGTTGATGGAAGGCTCTTGGGTTGTCATTGGCTTAAGTAACTCTTTTGGTACAGAGTTATTGCGATCGACGCCAAGTACGTGAAATCAGCAAAGAGAGCTTCGTTATTTGGGGAAGCCTTCTGATTGATTTTCGTTTCCTCTTGTTATTTGTTCTCTGTTCTCCATTTGTATTCTGCTCTCTCCCAACAACAACCAAAAAAAAGTAACGTTCGATGGACCCCATTCGTTTGCACTCAGACTCTCTGATCAGAGGACTCATATATTCAATGCTCGCCAGCATCCTTCGACAGGTGTCCTCTCCCTTCATCCGCATCCTATAAGGCCGACTGGTTTGACACTTCTTCTAGGAGGGACAGATCCTTCGGGCCTAGAGCGAGCGTACAGATTGTTCCCCGTCCGAAGTGCATTCTTTGTATCTTATCTCTTGTCTCTTATCTCTTGTATCTTCCCGCTTGTTATCTGCACGCGCTGATTGGCTTCTCTCCTTGAATCATGCTATCGGAACCGTTTCGTTTTTGATTTCTTCGACCGACTTGTTTATGTTCAGCTGGAACCCCTCTGCTAGACTGGGTCATCCTTGGGCCTGAGGCCGACTACAAAGGTGCCGGTGGAATCATCGGTACTGGGTAAGAAGACCGAACCATCATCTTCAGAAGCATAGATTGATAGGGAGCTGACCGGGCTGTTTGATATAGCTTTTGGAGTCGGAGTTGGACCTACAATCCGAGCATGTCATGGCTGGAAATGTAAATGTACATTTGACTGTAATCTATGTTTCTCATATGTGATGCTCTGTATCTCTCGGATGTGTTAAATTTGCAAATACTGTCTGCAGACTGAAGGGAATATGTCACACTAAAAACGACCAGAAAGCTTGAAGATCTGAGAGAAGTCATGATATAGCTACAGGTTTCAACCAGGTATGATTAAGAAAGTGAATGGTTTGGTTTTTTTCAGGTCAAGACACTAAAGACGCTTAGTTCCTGTTGACGTTACCAAGGTCCTCGTTGGCGACCTTGACTCGCTTGGAGAGGGTGACCTCTCCGAGTCGGACCCAGTTTCGGGGGTCGTAAAGCTTCTTGTTGGGCTTGTCAGCTCCCTCGGGGTTACCGACCTGGGTCTTGAGGTAGTCAGCCTTCTCAAGGATGAAGTCCCTGATTCCCTCAAGGTAAGCGAACTGAGTGTCGGTGTCAACATTCATCTTGACAACACCGTTCTCGGTGGCCTCCTTGATCTCGGCCTTAGAAGAACCGGATCCTCCGTGGAAGACAAGGAAGAGGGGCTTCTCGTCTCCGTTCTTGAGCTGCTCGGCAGCGTACTCCTGGTGCTTGCCAAGGATCTCGGGTCGGAGAATGACGTTTCCGGGCTTGTAGACACCGTGAACGTTTCCGAAGGCGGCAGCGATGGAGAAGTTGGGGGAGATAGCGTTAAGGGCGGTGAAGACATCGTAGATATCGGCAGGCTGGGTGTAGAGGGATGCGTTGTCAACGGCAGAGTTATCGACTCCGTCTTCCTCACCACCGGTAATGCCGATCTCCATCTCGAGCCACTGGCTCATCTTGGCCATTCGGGTGAAGTACTTGACACAGGTGGCGATGTTATCCTCCTTGGACTCCTCAGACAAGTCAAGCATGTGGGAAGAGAACAAGGGGTATCCGTGCTCCTTGAAGTAAGCCTCATCAGCGTCGAGCATTCCGTCGAACCAGGGGAGGAGCTTGTGGGCACAGTGGTCGGTGTGAAGAACGACGGGAACACCGTAAAGGGGAGCGACAGCTCTATTGGCAAGTTATAAAATAAAAAGATAAGTTAGGCACCGAACAGAACAAGATAACAACGAAAATCAGAACCAGAACGAACCGGATGAAGTGAGCTCCGGCGATGGCTCCACCGATGGAGGCCTTCTGATCCTTGTTGTCAATTCCCTTACCGGCGAAGCTGTAGGAAAGGAAAGGAAAACTGAAATCAGCTAAATGCACTGGGTTGAAAAGCCCAAAAGGGAGAAACGTACTAAGCAGCTCCTCCCTGCGACATTTGGAGGATGATGGGAGACTTGCTGTCTCGGGCGGCCTCAAGGACGGCGTTGACCTAGAGATTTCAAGATCATAGGACGAAAAAGAGGATGAGAGTCTTAGCGCGACTGAAGATCTCGGGATCTCAAACAGATGATGGGATTGATAGACGTACAACAGAGGAGGAGGTGACGTTCACGGCAGGGATGGCGTACTAAGAGAGTCAAGACACAAACCGATATAAGCACACGCTCAAGATGCATCTATTAAGAATGTCGAGGGAAAATCCTAAGCGCACCTTGTTAGCTCGAGCGTGCTCGAAGAGGGTTCGGGTCTGGTCTCCGGTAAGGACTCCGGCCTAATGTCAACCGAGCAAATAGAAGGTACAGGTATGGCAGAAGCCAGAGTAGACCAGGATAATTGGATAAGGAAAGAAAAGAAAGAAAATCCATAAAAAAGAATGAGATGGATTAAGTCAGTCTCATTGTTATCAGGCAACAGTTGATGACGCCCTTCCAACCGTTGATGTTCGACCGACAGGTACGATGCATCAAGATGGAAGGAAAAGATGAGACAAACTTACAGGGACGACAGAAAGGGCTCCAGAAGACATGATGTATGGAATAGGTTTAGATTGAAAAGGTAGTTGGGTGTAGTTGTGAAGTAGGTTGATGGTTGATGGGAGAGAGAAGAAAGAGAGGAACAGGAAAAAAAATCCTCTTTCAAGGGGTGAGAAAAAAAAAAGGGAAAGGGAAAGAAGAGCAGAGAAAAGAAGAGAAGCATCTTGGCGCAGCAGAAAAAAATCCAGAAATTCGTCAGTCGGTGAGAAATCTGTTCCTTCCCCCACTGATATCAACATCTTTTCTGAGGTGCTCCACGTTTCTCCATTCCTCCCCAGCCTTTTTCATCTTCTACTTCTTCGCTCTCGTCGAACGTGCTGGAACATTCAGTTGATGGCTTCTTTAGTTGTCTGCTGTATCTCGGAACATGCATGTGTTCTATCCCGATTCAGATGTTCTGACACCCATCAATCTGGTGTGTGTGTATACATACCCGTGAGTTGAAGATTGTTGCCATCATCTTTTTCTAAAGCGTAACAGCAGTGATTCAGGCGTGCACGCCGAGCAAAGTTGCACATATCTTCTCCATCGAACCTTAGACCGGAAAGAACAAGACCCATATGATTGCACAAAAGACGACCGGTCTCACTCTTTCCTCTCGGTCTACCTCCCCTTGGCAAACGACTGTCTATCCCTCTTTGGTAAGGCAGAGATAGTGGCCAGATGGAAAAGCCAAAAGGGGAAAAAAGTGAGAGATAAAAAAAGAGGGGGGGTGGAGAAACAAACGGAAGCGAGATAGCAGAGATGCGTATGGAATGATAAAGAAAGAGATAGAGACGGATAAAAGACGGGTTGAAAAATAAAAAGGCTAAAACGGCTAAAGGAGAAGAAAAACAAATGGGAGAAAAGGTCGATAGCCCAAAGCAATTACTCCTCCGGGGCGGGAGCCTCCTCCTCCTTGGGCTGCTCAGCCTTCGACTCGGACTCTTGCATATCAGAAGTCCTGTTAAACCAACAACGAAAACACAGATGGGCATTCGTGAATAATCGTTTCGCGCTGTTTCACGAAAGACTTCAGTCAGATAAGTCAAGCGTACCAGAGGGTAAGGTTGTCTCGGAGAAGCTGCATGATCAAAGTCGAGTCCTTGTAGCTCTCCTCAGAAAGGGTGTCGAGCTCGGCGATGGCGTCGTCGAAAGCCTGCTTGGCGAGGTGGCAAGCTCGATCGGCTAAAGAACGAGCAGAAGAGGTTTAAAGAATGTGTAAGTCCAACAAGGTCTTACAAGTCTTTCAAGGCCAAATATGCAGGAACGTACGAGAGTTGAGGATCTCGTAGTAGAACACCGAGAAGTTAAGGGCAAGACCCAATCGGATGGGGTGGGTAGGAGGAAGCTCGGTCACAGCAACGTCGGAAGCAGCCTTGTAAGCCTCAAGGGACTTATCGGCAGAAGTCTTACGCTTATCACCAGCAGCAAACTCGGCAAGGTATCGGTGGTAGTCTCCCATCCTAAGAATCGAAATAGACGTTGTTAAGATCAGCGATAAGCTCTTCAAAATAGAAGACAGAAGGACTTTCTTAAAGTAAAAAAGGCACATACATCTTGTGGTAGAAGACCTTGGACTCTCCAGAGGCAGCAGAAGGAATGAGGTGCTTCTCAAGGACCTAGGATTTAGGCGCGTGTAGATGAGCATGTCGTTTCTATCACAATACGTGAGGAGACAGAGAAATTTCTAGCTCATTAGATGATAACTTACCTCAAGGATGTCCTCGCAGATCTTAGCAAGCTCAGTCTCAATCTTCTCTCTGTACGTTCGGATCATGGTGACCTGGGTGTCGTTTCCCTTGCTCTCCTCCTTCTGCTCGATGCTGGAAACAATTCGCCAAGAGGCTCGTCGGGCACCAATCTAACAAGACAAGGTTGTGATCATCAAGATCGGTCTATGCATGAAGTATGTTTAGGGATCGTCAGCAGGAGAGTATGTAACGTACAACATTCTTGAAGGCGACAGAGAGGAGATTTCGCTCCTCGACAGTGAGTTCCTGGTCGGTGGAAGCAACTCGCTTCATGTGCTCGACCATCTCTACAAGGATGGGAAATAACGATGACAAGTACGCGGTCAGTTTTTAGACTGTAGCTCAAAGAAGATGAGAAAGAAACAGAATCGGAAAAAGAACGGACCCTCGTATCGCTCAGCCTGCTCGGCAAGCTTAGCAAGGTAGACATTGGACTCTCGGGACTCGGACATCTGAATTGATTGACAGACAATTTAGATGCATATCAGTACGTATACCTTCCAAAATGAGCATAGAACAACCCAGTCACAAGGAATTTTTTGAGCGACATTGAAAAGGCACACGGAGGTGATTTTTTCGTTGCCCTGTAGAGGGAACAACTCTCCTCTGATCGAGTCAAAGATTCTTGGCGAACAGAAGCTTTGTCCTTGTGGCTTCGCAGTCAACCACTCTCCCTCCGACAACCATCGAATATGTAATGACGTCTGCACCTGACAGCGTCATTCCCAGAAACGCTCCAGTCTGACTCCAATCTGCATCCTCGGCGAAACATAGTGATCCGGATGGATATGATGGATCGAAAGGATTATACTCACTATGTGATAAGAAAATGAGTAAGGGGAGATAGACTGCAGATGTACAAAAAAAGAAGAGGAAAGAAAAAACACAGATGGGTCAACACTGAGTTCAATAGGTTATCAAGAACAGCATATAGATGGTGAAAGTCTTGGTTTCGTGGATGTTTGTCTGCTCTTCTTTCTTTCCTCATGGAAGAAAGTGACAAGGAGGGATGGAAGATAAAGTATAACAAGAAAAAAAACAGATGCAGGTAGTTGTTCTTGTTTTTTGACCGATGGGATTTGATAGATCCATCTCGTGCTTTGATTAACGAGGCTTTGTAAACTCGAAAACTGAAGGCAAGCATGTTGATCCTAGTTTGTTTGGGAACTTGAAGTCTAGATACGAGAGATTCAACTCTAAACCCCACCTAAGCCGGTCTCGCCCTTGGTCAAACCCCTTTTTTCCATCCTTGTCTCTTTCTCTCTCTTTTTCTTTCGATCCTTTGTTTTTTTTCTCCTTCTCCTTTTTTTCATTTCTTCTACAAAGAAAGACACTTGATGAAAGGAGACCGTGGATTCTAATAGATTCCAATGAAAAGAACGAAGCAAAGACAAGTTCTGAACATGAAGAAGAGATACTCACTTTAAAGTTGGGCAAAGGGTGTAGAGAGAACGATGTGGAGAAGAGAGGGAGAGAGAAACAGACAGAGATGGGTTCGGTTCTTTCCCTTTGCTCGCTCCCCTTGCCTCTGGCTACGCGCGGCCTCGTTCCTCGCTCTCGCCACGTCCGCAGACCCTTTTGCGCACAGCTTATTGAGCGTGTCTTTCGTAACCAAATAGACAACAATAAAAACGGCTCGTCCAATAGATCGTAACCAAATTGATATGATGTATGTTCAAGGGCAGGTTTACGTGAATGTTTGATGACTCTACCCTATCTAGGACGTTAGCTACTTCCATTCTATATTTTGTAACTTTGTTCAACTTCCTCCCAAAGCTCTGCACAAGGCACCTTGGCCTTCAACTTGGTACACAGCAAAAATGCCCCGCTCAACTTCCGGTTCAACGAGTACGTCTCTGGAGGAGGTGGAGTCAACCGATGACGAAGCATGGTTGGAATATAAGCCTTGACCTGAATTATCGGCACATGATATAACAACATAGAACTCGGTGAGAAACAGGTGACAACTAATGGCCAAAGATGGTATTTATTGTAGATAAAACGGAAGCGCACCTGATCAGCGATCGTTTGATGGGTAAAGTCGAACAAATCCGTCCCGGAGGTCGTGCGTCGGAAGGGAGCTGTGAAATGGTTGAAAGATCAATCAAGTATTCGAAGAGTGTCAGATGTATGCACTGCCCATGCTCATCTGTGAAGCTACAAAATACATACAAGCTACGAGAGACATCGACTCCAGATGAGCCGAAAGCATTTCCTGGAAACAGCACAGGAAGGTTAGCTGACCATATAGCGAAAATCTTACAAATATAAAAAATAGACGGACAGGTTCCTCCTCTCCCGTCAAATACTTCAATTTTAAACTGTATTTTTCCATGTCCATCTTATCTCCTGAGACAGCTGCTCGAAGAAGACAGAACCAGTTGTCCATGAATTCTTTTGAATATTCCCTAGTTGCTCCAAAGTCGATCAACTCTATCTGAAATTGACACATATTGTTTCGATACGATCAGCAAACACTCACCCAAACGCAGGTTGCGCATGGTAATGGTAGCATGATAAGTGCTTGAAGGAGACGAACCTGTTGAGTCTTTTCGTTCCACAAAAAGTTGGAATAGTTTGGATCGGTTTGCATAAGCCTGAACTCGAAAAGCTCCCGGAGGCATAAGGAAAGAATGCTGGATCCAATCTATTATTGACGTGGAGAGCAGCAACACAATGCATAAAAATCAGTGTTTCGTTTGGGCATATAACAATATAAACGAACAGATATCTACCTTATCTCTCATTTCTTGGCTAAGTCCCTTTACCTGACTGATCGGCTTTCCCTCCATAAATTCCATCGTCAGCACTCTGTCCGAACTCAAAGAATCCACGATTCTTGGGACTTTGAATAGTGATTTTTCTCCGTCTTTCCCAATCAGCTCGCCAAACCGCCTCACGCATTGAGCCTCACGGACATAGTCGCATTCATCCTCTAGTTCTCCCTTCATCACCTCCATCGTGCTGCCGAGAAAGAGACCCTTGGGAAGTATAGCGGATGTTTTCAGGAGGAGCCCTATGTTGGATAGATCCGAAGCGATAGAAGAGGCAACCCCAGGAAACTGAATCTTCACGGCGACTTTAAAGCTTTCAGGAGACGAAGAGAGTGAGAAGGGCGCAGAAACAGTACCCAGGTGTACTTGGCCGATAGAGGCTGACGCAATTGGAACGGGTGAAAAAGTTTGAAACTTTTCTTCCCAGTCGGCTCCCAGCTCGGCAGCCATCACTTTCTGCCCCATCAAATAGATCGATCCGTTTAAAAATGTTTGTTGTCAGAAACAAGGCGCTTGCGAATCCAGACAATCAGAGCGATCATGATGAACTGAACAAGACTCACTCGCATCTGCCAATCAGGCATGTAATCTGCTCCTGCCTGCACTCGACGCAGAACCTGCTCTAATGCCTCAGGCAAGGTACCTGACTCTTGGATGCTCAAGAATTGGCCCAACTTAAGCGCTGCACCCCTCATCCTGCCTAGCTTGTCCACCAGACGCTCGATATTTGCCTCCGAGAGGAAAACAGACTGCTGAGTAGACGATGACGTTCCAGTCGTTCTGCGAACAGCCTCTGAAGC
Source organism: Phaffia australis (assembly GCA_014825575.1). NCBI lineage: Eukaryota > Fungi > Basidiomycota > Tremellomycetes > Cystofilobasidiales > Mrakiaceae > Phaffia > Phaffia australis. The sequence continues at coordinate 75,819 of MVAH01000036.1, read as the reverse complement.
GGCTCCCCATGTTAGAGAGGTCGCCAGAGATCCATAGTGAAACAACCGACCAATTCGGGAGGATGGTACCCGGGAAGCCTTGAGAACTGGAACAAACTGAGGTGTAGGGGGGAAATTATGTCGTTAGTGAATTGATAGCAGGACCAAGCGAAGAAAGATGCTCGTACCTCTTCCTTCACAGCCTCAGGAAGCTGGTCAACGTTGAGAACAGCGTCTGAGTTGAGTACCTCTTCCACAGTGGGAGGCTTTAGTTCGGTAGTATCTTCAGAGATGACTGATCGAGGAACATATTCCAGTGAAGATGTTTTGAGTTTGGATTCCGATGACAACGTTGCCGGCGCCTCAGAAGGTAGCTGTGAGGAAAGAGCGTCAGTTTGGGGCAATAGAATAGTTGTTTCTAAAGCTTTCGTCGGTTTTCCTATAGGCGTTGTGGGAGCGGAAAGCTTGGATGATGCGACAGGTGTGGAATCAGCCGAATCCGATGAGAGTGGGAGAGCAAAAGAGGGTCTCTTCGAATCAGTCTTTGATCGGTTCAAGCTACTCTCCGATGGATGGATATTGCTCGGGGAAGGCTTTTCGGTCGCGTGTGGGACCGCTGTAGTTTCTTGATCAAGAGTAAATCGGATAGGTGTCGGTGTGAGATTATGAGAGTAGAGAGCGGATACCGAAGGAGGTTCCTCATAGGTTGTAGGTGGTCTAGTAGCTTTGAGGCTGGTGATTCGAGCAGCGTTAAGTGTTGCTGCTAGATCACTTCCTTGAAGGCGGAGGCCTTTCTTGAAGATGAGAGCACCTCCTTGAGCGGCCGACCGGAGATCGAGAAGGCCTTTGATCATCTAAAGAGAGGATGGGCGAGTAAAAAGGTTTGAGAGAGATCGTGGAACAGAATCGACCAAGTGCTGTAATGTGTGGATAGTAATCTACTTCTTGGTTCAAAAAAGAGAAACAAACGAGTTCACGATTGATCGTCGATGATAAAACTCGACATCGGTTAGTAACGGACGCTTCAAGTGATTTAGGCATGTCTCCTTCGCTCGAATGTCTCTCTATGATGTAGAACTCTCCCGTCATTTATCACTTATATAGACTTGTATATGCGCGTTCGGTTTAGTAGGACGTGCTTCGGATACTGAGGACATTCATCACAAATCTGTGAAATCCATCCCTCCCATGATCTTTTCTTTAGCCTCCTTCTCATCTTGCTTCCTACGCTTAGTCTCTCTAACTAGTTCTTTCCAGTCTTGTACATCCTCCTCGCTCCCATCACTGTCGTCCTTTTCTCCAACGTCGCCTTCATCCTCTCCGCCTTCGTCTTCGCCCTTCTTCTTCTTCTTCTTCTCTTCTTCCTCTTCGGCTGCCGCCTGCTTGTCCCTCGCTCGCTTCAATGCCTTCTTTTCCTTCCTAGCCTCCTTCTCCGCCTTGGACGAAAGCTTGTTAGACCAAGCAACGGCCGGTGTTGAGCTCTGACGCACGACCTTCGGTTTCGGAGGATTCTTCTTTGCTTCCTCCAGTTCAGCCAGTCGCTGAGTCTCTCTAGGTTTGGATGCATAAGAGTAGGTGTCCCACTTGAAGAATGAACGAGCTCTCAGTCAGTGTCAATCGCGTGGCAGCGCAAGTGATAAAATGTTCAGGATATGACTCACGTCGATGACTTCATCCTTCCAATCGACAGGAAGTCCCACCCCGTCCGAGAGTCCCTTTCCCTTTAAGCTCTCTATCTTCTTTCTCCATAGCTTGACCTCGGGACCACCTGGCATCCGTAGCAGGCCGAAATCTGTGGCGAGCCCACCTAAGTCGAGGTCTCCGATCCGGAAGATGAATGCTGCTTCATGTTTTGAGTATGCCCGCAGGAAAGAGACGAATGCTTTGAGTGAACGATCGTGCAAATCTCGATCTTGCATGAGGATGGATCGAAGGGCAACGAGGCTCGGAGACGTCTCAGCCGAAATGTCGGCGGAAGCGGAGGGAATCACAAGTGACGAGTTCAACTGAGGGTAAGGCTGTAACGGGATCTTTCGCAAGTTCAAAAATTCAACATAGTCTTCCTCCCGTCCTTCACCCAGCAGGATCAACGCACGTCCTTTTCGGCCCGCTCTGGCCGTTCGACCAGCTCGGTGCGAAAAGTTCTTGGGGTCAACTGGAGGGTCGTACTGGATGACCATATCAACATCGGGCAGGTCAAGCCCTCGAGCAGCGACATCTGTACAGAGCAAGACAGATGGTGAGAGTGGAGTGGAAGTTTGAGTGGAGAATGCGTCTAGGGTCGTTGTTCGTGATGCAGGCGGAAGATGGCCATGTAATGAGAACAGAGTAAACTTTTTGAGAGAGGGGTGTTTTGACAGGACCTAGGAAACCGAAATTCAGATGTTATGCCATGACCCAGTTGTGAACGCAAGTGATTGGATTTGAAACGATCCGTCGAGAGAGAGAGAGAGAGAGAGAGAGAGAGAGACGATTGACTGACTCTGTAGAAGTAATCGACAGCTGCACACGTCGCCATGTAAACGATAAACTTGCAAGCTCCTTCGCCTTCAACAAGCTCGTCTTCTGGTTGGCCGTCAGATCCTCCAAGCCCAACGCCGTTCAAAGCTTTGGACCGCTCCTTCTCCAGGATCTTTAGCAAGGTCTCCATCTTTTGACCTGGCTTGCAAGCGAGGTACATGTTTTTAAGACTCGCCGGCGTCCGACGCTCTCTAGTTTGTTGAGCGGATGACTCGCCCGACGAGGATGGAAGAGCTCGTCTTTTGGACTCGACTTTGACGACGATCCGAACAGGATTCCGTAAACCCACCCGGACGAGCTCGGATAGACCCTCAGTCATGGTTGCGGAGAACAGACCGGTCCGGCGTTGCTTGGGAAGGTGGTGAAGAATCTTGGTGAGTGTGGGTGAGAATCCTAGATCAAGAAGTCTGTGTATTGCACGATCGAAAGGGCGATTAACGAGCTGCTAGGTTAGCTCTCTTCATGAGATAGATCGTTATGACTGACAACATACCTATCGGCCTCGTCCATAACGAGAACTTCCAGCTCGGAGCACCTGACCAAGCCCTTGACTCGTCTGCCTAGAAGAAACTCTTCCACTCGACCAGGTGTACCGATCGCAATTACTGCCTCAGTCTCCAAAAACCTCATGAGGTCCTGGGCCGGAGTGCTCTCTTTGCTTGAGATAAGTAAGAGCGGCGGTGGGAGCGGACAAGGCTCTGGCGAGCTATCTGTTTCGTCCGTCAGGTCGGATGAAGGAGGGGTAAGAAATAAGGAAAAGACAGCATGAATCTGAGAGGCAAGCTCTCTCGTGGGTGATATGATAAGTGCGCCGAGTTGGCCTTTTTGGTACGGTGTTTCTTTCTGCCGACGAAGGAGACGTTCGATAATAGGCAACACAAAGGCGAGCGTCTTGCCAGAGCCGGTGACCGCCTAGATAGAATTCGTTCCTCGACGTCAGCATGTGACGACTGATTTCCAAGAAAGAAAGAAAGAAAGAAAGAAAGAAAGAAAGAAAGAAGGAACCGACAGACCTCGACGACGACATCCTTATTTCCCATGAAAATCGGAATGACAGATGCCTGTACAGGAGTCATCTGTTCATAGTGAAGCTCTTGTATACGTTGTGACCTAAGACCATCAGACGTAAGACTATCAGCCTTGGGATGATTGAGAGTATACACTAATGGAACGAACGCAGAGGAGAAAGCAAGACTGACACCCATGGTGTTAGAGGCTGTTTCAACGAGGACCATTTCCCGGCGAACGAAGGAGCAGAGGAAAGAGCCATAGTCTTCAACGAAACCTCTTGAGAGTTGATGTAATGTGAGGTCAAACCAAAGTCAAACGTTTCAAGATTGAGAGCAAGTAGGTTAAATGAAAGTTTTATAAAAAAATCGTTCAGGTACTAGCTATAGTAGATAAATACAAAGACTACGAAAGATTTGTAGTAGCCTATTAGAGATCTGTCTATGTAGATAGTTGTTAGGGTTATACTCTTACAGGACGAACCATCAACAGTCTAGTCTTCCACGAGCTTGGTGTTGATTTGTTAGCGGTAGAAAGTACAGCGAGCTGGAGCAGGAGGAAGACAAGTCATCGTTCATTGTCAGGAATACATCCACATTTCTATCAACAGAGAGAACATGTCGACGTTAAAGAGAGTGACAGAATGAACACTGTGAGAAGAAAGACAGGGCAGATAAATCAGAACACGATAAAAATCAGAAACATGCTCTCTCAAACAGAGATCGTCCCAGGATTTTTCTCTTCATTCGGTCGTGTCTTCTTTTCTTTCCCACATCCCATCATCTTTCTTTCGGTCGTTCTAACAAATCTCTCGATCTCTCGTGTTTCGTCCTTGTCCTTATCTGCAGTCATCCAAGGATGAGTGGGAGATCGAGTTACTCGAGTTCAAGGAGTTATACGTCTCAAGATAGAAGGCCGTCACACTCGTCCTATGCTTCGTGAGTTTGTTCTCCTTCGTCGTCTTTCTTTTTCTCGAAGGCTCATAAGAATGTTATCTGTTTCTTGCTTCCGATCACTCTTCTCTCTCACCTACAGTGATCGCGTGTCGTCTCGATCTCAGCCGTCTTGGAATAGTTCTTCCAGTTCGTTAGATTCGTTCTCAAGGTCGTACGACCCCTCTCCTCACGTCCGACCGATTGATAGACCTTCACACGCGTCTCTTTCGCCGTCAGGTGAATTTCCTCCTTCCCCTCCTCCTTCCAGATTCTCGACCCACGCGTCATCGCGTCTTGTCGACAAGGCGGTCGAACCGTCAACTTCACTACCATCGTCATCTGATTCTGGTCGAAGCCATACTCCTTCTGTCTCTTCATCTGCTGCTCCCTCTAAAAAGTCATACGTGTCCAGATTCGGACCAGCTATCAAGCAACTACCACCTGATCCGTCAGACCGGGTCGCTAGGCCTCCTTCAGGCTTCATATCCTCTTTTAGACCTATAATTTCATCCTCCTCCTCCTCAATATCGTCGTCATCATCATCATCAGTCGCACCACAAGTAGAAAAACCCTCGGATTCGCTATCCTCTAAACGACGACTGCCTTCTCCACAATCTTTGTCTCAACCCAAAGTAGAAAAGGTCCATGCTTTACCACCACAATCACCATCATCACCGCCCGCTCCTCTTCCTCTGCCCAAAAAGTTAGAACGTGCTTGGAAGACGGTTTACGACCCGGCCTTGCCGCCGACAAGCAGTAATGATATTCGACTCAAGAAAGGGAACGAGATTGTCCTTCGATACGAGGGTCAGATGAAGCCTGGAGAGACCAAGATTATCCCGACTGATCCTCGATTGAAGGTTGATAAGGCCACCGTACGTCGTGGCAAGGGTTCAGCTAAACTTCGTGAGAGACTGTATCCAGTCCATTTTGAGGTCAGTCTGTATATGTCCAAACCATTCCGTTCTCATCAGGCTAGTTTAGATTGTTCCAGAAACTTATCACCTAAATCCTGAATGCTCCTCAAATAGTGGGATGAAAACTCGAGAGGGAAACCTCCGCCTCCACCTGCTTGTGCTATTCTGATCACCGGCCTTTCCACCTTGACGACATCAGATACCGTTCGAGCATTCTTTGGATCTTACGGTCGAATCCAAGAGTTTAGTATGAAGGTCGACCCGCTAACATCCTCATACCTTGGTCTGTCCTTTCTTTCCTCTTTCTGTGTGGTCGATCTTGCCTTTTTCTCAATTCGGACATATTCTTACTTCGGTCATGTATCCAACGCGCATTCATACTCTGTTATTGATATGCTCTGAACAATCAGGAATATGTTGGATCAAGTTCGCCAGTTCAAAATCTGATAGCAGTGCACACGACCTGGCTCTCAACATGGTCAATCGGTTCAATGGGTCTCGCCTGGGCTTTCATCCATCGGAAGGAACCCTCACTCTGATTCTCGACGGAGAAGGAAAGCTGGCGGATACAGCTGTGGACGAACATTTTGCTAAAGTGAAGATTGCCAAAGAGCGCCGGGATGCTGAGCGGAAAGAGAAACTTCGCTTAGAAGCCGAGCGGAACGAACAGAAACGACTGGACGCACTGAAATCTTCTTTCCTTCCTCCGCCGATAGCTGGTTCAATGCCGGCCGCTTCGCCAGGCGCGGCGTCCCTTCCTTACAAGGGATATCATTCATATCCATACCCTTCTTCTACCCATGCCCCACCCCCTCTGCCATCCGGTGCCTATCCGGATACTCACAGCTCCTCGCGACCGAACCATTTGCCTGGTATGCCTAATTTACCGCAACCCAAGGCAATCAACCATCACAGAGATAATTCATATCGACCCTCCCGACCTGCGCTCGGCCGGGATGCGCAGTACGAGCGAGGGAGAAACTCATCAGGAAGCTATCCTCCCGATACAGCAAGATATGCTTCTCGAAGAGAACCTGGCGATAGTTGGACCTCCAGGGATGAATCGCGGTCTTCATTCGAGTCGAGAAGACCTTCGACAGATGATCGAAGACCCTCAGGGGAGGAGCGAAGAGGCCAGCGGACAATCAGTACATGGGGTCTTCAGGGCTTCAAGGATGACAGGCCCAACCATGCAGCGTACTCGGAGGCCCGTGAGAAAGCTCGCGCCCATGCTCGAGACGCTCGAGATGAGGGAAGAAACAAGAAGAGACGAAAATTAGAGTTAGAGCCTAATTTCGAGTCAGAGGATGACGACATGGACGGTCATCAAGGAAACGAAGAGCTAGAGTCGGAAGATGAAGAGGATGAAGAAGAGCAGGATGAGGAGGACGAGAGCTCTTGTTCACCCAAAGTCAAGTCAAAGCAGTCAAGATTTGACTTTTCAGATACCGATGATGACGATGAAGGAGAGGAGGAACTTGATTTACCGGTGGTCGAGAAGAAGCCTGTTAAGCCTAAGAAGGCAACTATACATCGACCGAAAAAGAAGAAAACGGATTCTGAACAGGTAAAGGTACTTCCTTCTGCTTTGACCAGTAGTCCTATACCAAATTCGACTACTCTGCCTGAGTCTGCTCGGCTCGCGGAACCTGTCCTTGCTCCTCTTTCTGTACAGACGAACCCTCTTCCGCCTCTCGATTCACCTTCTGTTCTCGAGAAACCTGATCTAGCCGCCCATCCGCCCTCTACTGCCTCGGATACGTTCGCCCCGCCAACGGCGCTCTCTCGTAAACGAGCCCCTAAGAAGAAACCTGAACGACTTCCGAAGAAGTATAAGGATGTCGATCTTTTCCAGGCCGGTGTAGTCGAAGACGACGAAGATCTGTACTTACTCAAGTTGATGGCTGACAGGATTCGAAGAACCTCTGAAGGAGTAGCAGACGAGCAAGGGTCTCATGTCGAGACGTCAGCAAGAACCGCAACTCTATCGGATACAGAGGAGGTGGAGGAAGAGCTTCCGGAGAAGAACTGTACTCGAACTGAAGGTTACCGAAAAATTTCAGAGCTCGAAAAGTCGATGTATCTTCCTCAGCGAAACAAAGCGACCGCGGCCGATTCATCCACCGTTGAGCCGGCAGCTGCAATCTCTACCGGTCGGTCCGCCCGAGTGGCTACTCGTCGGCTTGTTCTCGGTATCGAACAGAACCGAAAAGCGGCAGCTAGCGACACCGATATCCTCAAGTTCAACCAGTTGAGAACTCGAAAGAAACAGCTCAAGTTTTCAAAGTCTCCCATTCATGATTGGGGTCTTTACGCTATGGAGTTCATCCCGGCCCAAGAGATGGTTATCGAGTATGTTGGCGAGGTCATTAGAGCGGCCGTGGCGGACAAGAGAGAAAAGTACTACGAGCGAATTGGGATTGGTAGTAGTTATCTCTTTAGAATCGACGATGAGAGCGTGGTGGACGCTACGAAGAAAGGGAATCTTGGGTCAGTCATCGTTCAAATCCTTATCTCATGTACGAGTGAACTCTCGTGAAGTATACTTACTGAGCTAGTCCTGACTTGCTACATTCTCATGAACAGACGTCTCATTAATCATTGGTATGCTTGCTAATTGATGATTTCACCTATATGTATATGACTAACATTTGCGGGTTACTATGGTTAATACTTGCCTCGTTTTAGTTGTACCCCGAATTGTACGGCCAAAATTATCACCATTAACGGCGAAGTTCGTGCTGTCTGCTTCTCCTGGTCATTTAATCATGTAAATGTGCTAATACGTGGAGTTTCTTTTCTGATCGTCCTTTAGAAAAAGATTGTCATCTACGCAAAAATAAATATTGAAGCCGGGGATGAGATCACTTACGACTACCACTTTCCCATTGAACAAGAAAAGGTGAGCCGTCTTCTTTCATCAAGCTATCTCATGTCTTTTCCAGGTTTTCAAAGGTTTCTTACAATTCTGTACAACCTGAAAACAGATCGTCTGCTTGTGTGGGAGTCCGAAATGTCGTGGATTCCTCAACTAGAATCGATTCTCAAGCTCAACAATATGTTTATTCCCCTCGTTCATTTCTTTTCGTGGGACAGCTATTCTGGATCTACTGCACTCTGGCCTTCGTAGCTATTCGAGCATCCTTCGTGACTGTCAATTTCGTTTATCTGTATCATCGATTCCTACCCTTCACCATCCAATCCAGTTGGTCTGCTTGCATATGCGTTTGCTGTCTTTCTTTCTAGTTTTTTTTTACATCAACGTCTTTTCACGTCTATTTATCGAGAAAATAAATGATAAAATTAAAACATGATTTCGTTGCGCTTGAGAAGTCTTTTGTTTGTGATTGTTTCGTTCTCTTCAGAAATGGTCTGAAAGCTTACACGATAGCTGGTGCTAAGTCCAAATTGATACATATCGAACGCTATATGTGGTTGCGATCAACAGTCATTCTTTCTATACAGATTCAAACCTCTCCAGAAGAAACTTTTCCCATTCTTGGAGCTCTACAGGTTCTTTCTTTTCGCCCTTCTCTTCCTCTGGTGCAGCAGGAAGAGAATTAGCCATCGCCTCTTCCTCTTCTTCCTCTTGATTGGTTGACGGCTTTTCTCCTTTGTTCACTTTCCCCTTCGTCACGTTTGTGCTTGATCTTTTACCAACCTCTCCTCTAGCCTTTGCCTCCAGGTATTTCTGCTGTTCTTCTGCGGCGGCCGCTTCAAACACAGACCAAGGGATACACTTGTCACCTTCCAAACTGAACTCGCCCTGTCTCGTCCGTGTGAGAACCACCAGATGAGCCAACGAGCCAACGGCAGCGCCAATGTCGTTCACGAGCGAACGGACATAGGTTCCACCGGACACGGTCATTCGAAGCGTAAACGTTGGAGGCACAGTCCGCGAGTCGGTAGATACGGTTTCATCCGTAGACGTCAAGGCGGATTCAGATGACGAGACGTCTGCTGAGGATGAAGAAGCGTTTGATTTCTCGGTATCTTCGACGAGCTATTGTATTCATCGCAGAAGCTTTGAAGTTAGTTTTCATATGGACTCGGACATCACAAGAAGAGCCAAGTGGGAAAGTTACCTTCTTGCTTTTGTCGAATATCAGCTTATCTTCAGCGCTCATCACTTCCGTTGGCCACTGGAAGTGATGTCCCTCTCCATCTTCTGATGTAGCAGCCTCATTCCAAGACTCTAGCACCAGCTCGTGTACTATCACCTTTCGAGGCTCGATCGGTCGAGGCAATGGTGTGTTCGACCGAGCGTACTCGTAGAGCGGCTTGCCATCCATCTTTAAGGCAGAATACCTTTAAATACCGAACCAGAGACAAATATTATTGAGTCACGCTCCAAAATCCGGATAGAGAGCAGAAGCTGATATTCTGAAGCAAGAACGTACACCGGTGGAATCTGGTAAATTTCTCCCCGAAACTTCTCCAGGATGTTCTCAACATCTTGTCGAGTGACGTGTTTCCAACTAGTTCCGCGAAAAGTCATACGAGGGAGCACATAAGAACGAAACATATCAGATATGTTTGTGCAGAAGGAAAAGTGGGTTGAACTTACGGCGCGGTGCCGACTATGGCCCCTTGAGAATCAGCTGAATCAGTTGCGCATCCTAATAGTCCGACAGTCCTGTACTCCTGTAAGAGAGGAATATGTACATGTATCAGGACCACGTCTGTTCCGATTGATACGCAGGAGAAGACAAATAATACCTTTGTGCAGTCCAGGAATCGAGCGAGCTGCTTCGTTCCTCGACCCGTTGCAACCACTTGATGCAAGTAGATATTGTGATACGTCGTAAAAGAGCAAACAAGCGACGATGAGTCTCTCCCAACTTCTCTTGTACATGAGCTCTTGGAAATAGGGATAACCAACCGAGGACTCCATCAGCGAGTGGATCCAACGTTCCTCCCTGACCCATCTTGACTGGACCGGCTTTAAGAGCCTTTCTACCGATCTTGTTTGCCGGATTGGGAGGGTTAGGATCGATAAAAAGCGGCGAGGTCCGGAAGATCTTCTTGAGAGATTCAAGGATACTCATAGATGTCGGACCGGAAGGTTTATTGACTCCAAAAAGACCGTTCAAAGGAATAGACGAGTTGTTTACTTTAGGCATGGTGTCTCTGTTGTGATGCAAACTAGGCTTGATCTCTGCTGGGTTCATCGAATGAGTGGTCCTCTGAAGGTAGCTCACTAGATTTGAGCAGAAATTTATCTAATGGTCATTGAATAGAAAATTCAATTATTTTTGTAATGAAATGAGAGAATATCTTCTAATGAATCCTTCCATTACATTCACGTTCGAACATACCGCTTACAGCCATCCCAATCAACGGTCAAGATGTTGAGTGAAACCCAATCAACAACCTCAGTCTCATCCTCCTCATCCAAATCCGAATCATCTCAGGATAATCTACCACGCTGTCCACTTTATGACATCGTCCAGTATGCTTGCCAGCCTCACTTCAACTATCATCCGACTACTGGTGAGCGTCTCAAAGGTGGTACTGTGACTTGCTATCCTCTCCCTCGGATTTTTCGGAAGTGAGTAATCATTCCGGTAGTTTAGCCGTCTGATACCAGGCTCACAGTATCTGTGTTCTTTCTTGTTTTCGGTGATTGCTTCTCGTGAAACGGGCAATGAAACCATCTTCTGAAGATGTCAAGGTATTCCAGCAGTAGACGTGAGCAAGGTTATCTATGAAAATGATGGGTTACTACCCCTCGACCAGTCGTGCGTGTCCGCTCTCCTTCTCTCTGAACGATGTTTGATGCTCTGCATGTTTAACAAACAAACCAAAATTTCCTCTTGTTATCATGGCGACGTTAACCGTCATCGAACAATACTGTAGGTTACCCAAAGGTCAACCATGGGGGCAAGTATGCCCTAAAAAGACAGACCCATTTAGGCTGAACCACTAGATCGATTAAATTATATATGTTTATCATCAAAGAGTACAGGGAGAGAGAGTCAATCATGCGCTTAACAACGTGATCGATCTCAGCACCTGTTGAATGGCCAAAGCAAGAGCAATGAGTGCGGGAAACTGAGAAAAAAGACCAGCAAGAAACCATTGGAATGATGACGGCGCGTTATGTAGACGAACCTCACTAAGCCAGACATCTAATGTCTCCCCGCCTTTCATAACCCATTCTAGCACAATGTCCTCCACTGCTAAGACGGCCACTACAGCTCTCTTTTCTTCTTCCTTAGTCAAGCCAGATGGTATTGTCGATTCGGCCACTCCGTCCGGACTATCCCGAGATTGACTCCCCGAAAGGATATCTTCAGGAATTGGCAAACCAAATAATTCGCCAGACTGTACTTTCCGTTTCTGATCATTTTGTCTTTCGGTATCCGCGTCAAGTAGCTCGACCAACGCCCGAGATAGGTTCCGCAAGATGAGGGCACAAGTGAAAGATGTCCCGGTAGGCGACTTTGTCGCCGGATTGAGAGAAGTCTGGAGTGTTTCGTAAGTCGACATATGAAGCTGTCCGATGGAAGGAACTATGGAGGAAGGAGGAGTTCAGACTCCAATGACGACATTCACCACGCTATCTGCCATAGACAGGAATACAAATGAAGACGAACCGTTTCTGCTGTTACGGACTTTCATCCCCTTCATCACAAACGTGTTCTCATGTAGAGATGCTTGAGCTCCTGGAAACACGAACGACACGTTGTTGATGAGCTCTGTTGCCGTCAACAGTGCCGGCACTCCATTCTGTTGGAGGTAGGGCTGAGAGAATGCCTCTCTGTAGAGTTGCCAGAATTGTGTCTGGGGTACGTAAGATGTAGGGGCAGGAAGGAATGTCCGTTGCATCCTGTCAAATCTCGAAGACGTACGTAAACGAACAAAACAGTCAGCAAAAAGGTTCAACTGAATGGTTTGACGCCAACGATATACAGTCATACCAGTAAGTTGATCTTGACGGCTCTGTCATCCCAGCCATCTGATCGAGCTCGCCTCTTCCTGGCGGAGCGCCTTCCCATGCTTCGCCCGTCTCGTTTCCCCGTCCGCCGCCGGCCAACATGAATGGAGTTTCCCTCTTTTCGGACCCTTCAAACAACCCTTTTGCTACGAGTTTCAACACCGGTCCAATATCTTTTCGCTTCAGAACCCCTGCTGCGTGAGCTGGATCGCTTGTGTGTGTATAGAGTATATCGAGCGAGAGAGATCGTAGCGAGATGTTTTGACCAGATGACGGTGGGAGAAGAAGCAAAGATAGCGATGTCTTGATAGAAGCTTGAATGAAAACCGATGAGAAATGAAGGGGCGGGTCGGCTATTGGATCAGCTGGACTGGGACTGGACAATGCGAGGGCTACACGGAGAACTGCGATGAGAATTGCACGATCTTTGGATTGCAACAACTGCACTAGAACCAAGGGCAGCTCGGTGACAAAACCCTCCTGAATAGAAGAGACGTCGAGCGAGGACGAAACAAACATGTTGTGCAAGATATCGAGAAGAAGTATGAGTACTTCGGCTAATTGATCCATAAGGAGCTCTACCTCGACTCCAGAGAGAAACTCGAGCAGGAAACGCTGCAGTTTCGAACTTGTCGACAGTAGTTTCCCGTTGGCTGGATCGTTTAGTCCTGCATTACGGATTACTAACAGACTTTCTACAGCCCGTCTATGAAGATCTTTCTGTTGAGATCGTTCAAAGTCCCAGAGAGCGCTTCCTTTGGTTATTGTTTGAGCCGAAGACTCGCGACCAACGATCTGAAAGAGTTCCCGGGGCCACAGGAGGAGAGTATCGACTGAAGCGTGCCACTTGTCAAGAACGAATCGGTCGTTGTGATCGGAAGAAGCTCGTAGAAGGCGCTGCAAACTCCAGTCGGCTTCTTCAGGGATGAAAGACCGAAGGGCAAGAATCATCCGGTTCGAAGGTCCTTCTTCGACAAACCAGTCTGGTCAAACGTTGCAACACGAATCAGCTTGACTGTCTGACGCGTCGTCTTCTCTGATGTAGATAGAAAGAGTCGCATATTGCAAAAGGTCAGGATACATACTCTCCACTCCATCGTTTCTTACGCGACTCATAAAGACAGAGATGTGATCAGGAATATGAAGATCCAGATCCAGATCCAGATATCAACGTTGAGGATGTTTGACTGAAGTCAAGTACAAAGTAGAGCAACGGAGCTTTCTCATGAGCAAGAACGATAATAAAGGTATTTCAACCTATGGGTAAACGACCCCATATTTCACCATATGAGTTCCCATAAAAACCCATACGTTATCTAGACTTTTAACCTCGTCCTAACTTGCTCCCTCCGTGGTTAAATTCAGAGTTCTATAGCTTTAGCATACCATGTCGTCCGATGCAGATCCCTCGAGCAGTGTCCGTCTCATCGGCTTCTTGGCGGGAACTTGCTCCGGTACGATTCGAATCTCTATTTATGCCAATCGAGAGGAAGAACGAAAGAAGGACTTACATATTCGTGCTTGTATTCTCTCTTGTCTACTTCCTTCCCTCTTTTCCTTTGGTTCTGGTTCTTTTTTTTTTTTGTGAGGGATTAGGCCTTACGAAATTAACAGTCGGGCACCCGTATGTACAAATAACCATGTATATTAAGATTATAGATGACTGATTCGCTGGGTATTGTCATCTCGATGAAACACTAGGTTTGACACTATCAAAACCAGGAGTGCGTCTCGGCAATGTTTTTCTGCTCTATGAGATCAAATACTTTCCTTCTTCGTATAACAGCTGATACTCATCGAGATACGTCTATACTGTAGTGCAGTGTGTGCCTATCGGTAAGTTCCCATGCTTATCCCTGCAGCCATCAAGGTCACACTGATAACTAAGAGTCTTAATCTTGTCACTCAATGTAGGGACATACAGAGGAGCAACTGACTGTTTCTTGTCCACAATAAGACGCGAAGTAGGTCTGATCTATAATTTATTTTGAAAAACAAGCAAAACTCACATACCAGTTATGTACAGGGACCTCTGGCCCTTTACAAAGGTGCTAGCCCTCCGGTAAGCTCGCCCTTCACTTATCAATTCATCAAATTCATCAATATACAGGACACGTACACTGAACCTTGTACATGACAATCTAACGTTAGGCTGTGGGTTGGGCTATCACAGATAGTGTTCTCCTTGGAAGGTATGGCGCATTACCAATACCTGATGCTCACATCTCGAGGCTGATGCGTGGTGTTCTCTTTACAATTGTCTCGGTATACATTTAGTTTACACAACTACCGGATCATGCTATTGAATCATGGATTTGCTGAGACAATCCCTTCACTGACAGTGGAAGGAATAGATGAAAAGCGGTTGAGTCTTTTGGGACATGCTGCAGCTGGTATAGGGGCAGGTTGGACAAAGTAAGTCTCGCGTTGTCAACACAGGCCCCGAGGGGTCTCATCGTTCATCGATGAGACGAATTTCCATAAATGACCACTGAACCTCTCACTATCTCACCTTCGTAGCGCTGCTTTCGCCCATCCCATAGAGCTTCTCAAAGGTGAGTAGAATCTGTTACCCTTTGAGACGCATTAATTTTTCATGATATGGGCATGTCTTTCTCACATATTGGTGCTCCTCTTTGTTGAAAGGCAAACTTCAACTCCAACTCGCCGCAGCAAATACTCCTAATAGCTCATCTTCTAAGCCTTCTGTTGTACAGTTCTCGGGTCCGATAGACTGTGCTCGTCAGGTTGTTAGGGAGCAGGGCCTGCAAGGGCTTTGGAGAGGGTTTGGAGCAACATTGGCATTTAGATCGTTTGTCCGCTTCTTTGTCACAAATCGTTTACAACAGATTGATCTTGCCATTGTATATTACTTTGTCTTCCCTCTGTGAAAGTATGACTTACCTCTATAACTTGAAAACCACTTGAACGACTTAAACAGGAATTTTGCATTCATGTTCGGTGGTTATGAACTCAATATGCGCCTATTCTCTCTTTTGGACTCCACGCCGTATGCGCTCTCGATACCAACCCAAACGTTCATCGCTGGTGGGATGGGAGCCAATGCGTTCTGGCTGGGAGCTCTACCCGGTATGTTCTACATGCTTACCCTTCTTTTGTCGAACATCCTCTTTCTTTTCTGGATAAATTTCATTCTCGATGCGACAAGAGAGCTGACTCGTCACGTTCTGTCGTCCTTAAACTCAAAGCTGACAATGTGAAGAACAGAATGATGACAGACTCAATCACAAACCCTAGATATAACGGAGTCCTATCCGTCGTTAGAGCAATCTACGCCGAGGCCGGCCTCAAAGGGTTTTACAGAGGCTTCGTACCTGTTGTACTCAGAGCTTTCCCAACAAATGGTTTGTCTTCTCTTATTATTTCCGTTTTATCGATCAGAAGCCTGGTAGAATCCTGATATACATGCCGTTCTGTGTTGATCAAATTTGACAATCACACTAGCATCTGCGTTGTTTGTCTTCGAATCCGTGATGAGATGGTCGGGGGCTGAAAAAGTACGTTGTACAAATCTTCTTCCTCAGTCGCGCGTTTACCACATATCTTGGAAAGTTTTCTCATTTGTGTCTTCCATTCTTATTCATTCCTCGGCATCCCGGCGTATATGCGTACCTACAGACTCGAGGATAAGCTCTGAACGTTTGATATCCCTCTTCATCTCCGCAAAGCCAAATTTATGTTCCAAAATCTGTCTCTTCTTCATGAACGTTGGTATCACCAGTTTTCCGTTCTTTTGATCGTCTTAAACCACATCAGAAAACCGATTTTCGCAAAGCGTCGACTTCTAAATAGATGGTTGAAAAATCCATACGGTAAAAATACAATGATTTGTTACACTAATCTTTGACCTGCTTGACACGAGGGCAAGGATAATCACTTTGTTTTGAAGGTGACGACAGAAGAGCAAGTGTGTCTAAAAAAAGTTTCTGTAGAAACGAGGGAATTACATATGAAGAGAGATACTACTGATTAATGATTGAATATATAGAATCGTGAAGTGCAGATGGAAGAGAAAGAAGAAGCAAATATCATAATGATTACTGAGAGAATTTGAAAATCCTATACGCGACGATCGCACCCACGCCGCCAAAGGCAATGAGAAACCCCTTGATCAAACACACATTTACATCAAGAAAAAGAAACAAGAAAAAAGGATAGTTAACAACAATTAATAAGAATCCAAGCAATCACATCGATGGGAAGAAAGAGTTAAAATAAGGAGAGAAACTTACGACAATACCAAAGAACCAGCCTAAGTTTTTTGCATTCTCTCCCGGCACATGGACATTCATTCCCCACAATCCTGTGACCAAGTTCATTGGGCTAGATGTATCATCGCACGATTTTTAGAAAGGAAACGTTGTAAGAACCACTCATCAGAAGCAGACATAGTTGATGGGAGACAAGAGTGGGCGTACATGAGAATGGTTCCTATGGCAGTCATCCGACTCAATACGTCATTCATTTGATTGTTTGCGTCTGTTCATCCAGCGTTCGTTACGAAGAAGGGGGAGTTCAATACAAAAAGTCCAAAGAAAAGATCGAGCGGGAACTCGTGAGACTCACCTGTCATTTCAATAGAAATTTGAGCGAGATAATTCGAGTGTGATCTCGACAGAATCTTCTCGACTGTAGATATGTCGATTTCCATCAATACGCAGACTTTAAGGGGAAAGTAGAGAATACGATACATACAATGATTTAGAGAAGACACCATGGTGATTAGATGATCCTGGGTCGAGTTAGTTTTAAGTGGATTTGTCAGTTAAATCGATACAGAAGAATCTGAACCTTTTATTCAAGATGAACAGACCTGGATATCCGACAGATAGAGTCCAATATCCGATCGAGGGGCTACACTCCTATCAGGAACCCCATTCCATAGCCGCAAGAGGATAATTTCAGCATCAAAGATATCTCTGCGCAGATAAAAAATAGAGGATAGATCGAACCAGTTTTCATTAGATCGTTTAGCAAGGCCTTTGACTACATCTGCTTTGTTTCCCATGAGCCGGAGGAGACCCATCACTTTCTTTCTGCAAGTACCAATTCTGTCAAATGACGAAAGCCCATTGCTTAGCATACGTATCTCCTCGACATTGTTGACAAGTACGTATAACATGAAAACGAAGATAGAAGCTAACCGTCTGAGCATATCACTCTGTTCCTCCTCCGTCATGATCAACACCAGCTATATTGAATGACATAACGTCAAAATTAGCATCCGCTTCCCTTTCGCCTGTCCAATTGATTACAGAGCATAAACATACCTCATCGACCGAATCAACCTCGTACTCTATACTCTGAATCAATGGTCCGAACGCATCAGTGATATCGTCGATGAGCGCATAGGAGATCCAGTCTGATGTGACAGAGATATAGTCTTTGAGGGATGCAATCCGCCGACGGACGTTTTGCGGGTGAGGAGTTTCTCTGAAGTGGAACTAATGTTGAGAAAGAGACATTTAGAGTAAGCTCAACGTTGCCCGAATCATTGATTATATACTAGCTTGACTTACAGAAAGCACACCCTCTTTGAAGACAACGATATACATGTTCAACGGCGCTAAGTGAGTGGGACTATATATGTCTGAGACAAAGCTTCTAAAGCAGACTAGATAGTAATTTCTGAAGAGCTCGATCTTCTCCCGGGTTTCTTCTAGCTGAATATCTTCTGTCGTGAGCGGATGAAGACCAAACACCTTTTTTTCCCCTCAAAGAAAAAGCTACACGTGAGGCTCTTGATTGCATCAAAAGGGTGAAATCCAAACTGCATTTGAACTGACCTTGCTTAACATCCTCATCTCTTGATCCGTTGGGCAAGTCACATCCAACCACCAAGTCGTCGCCTCCATGTCATCCAACCTAGCGGACCCCATCCCGGCGTTCGTTGTTCCTGTCTGACTATCGCTGTAAGTCTGTCCCGTAAAACCCCTCGCATTCTCGACCGCTCGATTGAGCAGACTGTGATGCATTCCGTTTCCGGCCGGTCCCGGAAAAGACCCTGGGGTGTGAACTCTCGAACTGTCGAAACTTCTAGGCGTAGTCATCCCACTCAGAGACGGTTGAGCGCCGGACTCAGTGGCAGCAGCAGCAGCGGCCATGGCAGGCCCATCCGATCCAGGTCTTCCTCCGAAAAGATCGTCGAATGTTTGACCTTCTGCTGGAAGTTCATAGAGCGACCGAGCATGGATCGTTGCAGGAAGAGCATTAGAATAAAATGAGAATCGGAAGGGTTGCTCTTGGGTCTCATAATCAGAGTAAAGAGGAGTCGGAAAAGGAAGTAAAGGAGGAACTGGCTGCAAAGGAGTCGAGCTCTGGCTCTTCGGGGAGGGTTCTTGTGCGTCTGATTGAGGGTAGACCGGATGAGTAGCAGGGACAGCCAGACTGGTAGTGGAAGAGTTATGAGCAGGACGGCTGAAGGACGGCGAAGCAAAGGTCCCGTCGCCAGCGCCAGCACCTTCGAACAGGGCGAGCTTGCCCTGTCTTCTAGATGTCTTGTTATCCAAAGATGCCACTCGACGCTTACGTCTAGTGGAGAACACTGCGGCATTGTCTGCTGGAAGCTTCTCGGACAATGGTGAAATCTGCTGGAGAGATGAATCTTCGGGACTATTCTCTAGTGACTTCAAGTCGGTCATAATGTCTATCGATCCGGCTGGGTGGTCGTGAAGGTCAATCAATACTCCGCCTCCGATACCTTCTTTTACGCTAGCGATAGAGGTGGAGGCCGCTTGTTCGACTGCTTGACGTGCTTGTTGATCTGAGAGTGTTACAAACTTCAATCTCTCCTGTTCGGCCCAAGTTTCGAGGACTGTGAAATCAAACTGATTACCCCTCGTGCGAGGTGTCTGAGGGTCTTCTGACGAACTCCCGCAGTGATCCAGTTGAGATTCATGATCGATGTCAAGCAGGGGAGGACTAGATGATCCAATAGAGCGATCTGCTCGTCTTCTGTTATAGGAAAACGAAGGGTGTTCCTCTGTGTCTTCATCTACATCATGATGGGAATGGTTGGAATGATCATCTTCGCTGAGATTTGCATCTTGTTCGACTTCGTGCTCCATGATGGCTTCGTTATCCGAGATATAGCTTCGATGACCTTTTGCCCTGGTAACGTCAGCTTGTTCAGAAGAAGAGAGCGCAGGAAACGACGTGGTCTCATATTCACTACTCAGATTGTAAGCCGGAGGAAGGTGTGCTGAAGTAAGGGGGTTTCGGGGTTGATGCAGAGATTGTTGTGACACCGAATTGGGGTGTATGATCGGAGACGTTCGAGGCTGTTGACCTTGTAGAGGTGGAGACGAGAGGTGAATCGAATTTGACCTAGCTCGATCTAAAGGTTTCGTTCAACAAAAAAAAACGAAAAAAAAAGAAACCGAGAAAGAGGAAAGACAAGGAAAAGAAAGAAGGAACAGTTTTGGTATAAGCTTCTGGATCTGATCGAGAAATGTTATGAATCCAACCTGATACATCGGTCGTGGCTCTGAAGAGCGGAGTGAGGGCAGCAATCAAAGTTTACAGAACCTGGGGACGAGATAAAAGAGCTCACAAATAGCCCGGGCACTATCCAGATCCTGGTCCCGTTGCCTAGATACATGGTCTGGATTCAAAGGGTTGAATGGTCTTCCTCTCGAAGCGGTGAGAAGGGGAGAGACCGGACCGTTTGTGAACGGATAAGCTGTTGCTTGGGGACCTAGCGGAGATGTCGATGAATGGTGATGGTGTCGGCCATTTGAAGGCATCTTGCAAAACGTAGGAAGGAGCTCCTTTCCTTCAGACCAGACTTGACGATACTCAGGGATGTGAAGGATACAGAGGAATAGGTGGTAACAAAATTAGAAAGATAGTGGACTATAAGAGAAGAGAAGAACGTGTGCGGGAGCAAAGATGATCACCAAACAGAACTAGATTGTGAGATAAAGAGATCTTGAGGCACAAGCTCTCAAACTCTCACGATGTGCTTGTCGTCTGATCAACACAACGTCAGTTGGTGTGTGAGTGGATGAGTTGGTATGCTTCTATAACATGTATCCATCCTATCTGGCATCCCATCCGTCCAGTTCTCTGAGGATCCCAGTTAAGGAACTTTGTTAGGAGAGGTCGGATGCAGAGGAAACATACTTTTATTTGCATCACGTGATACGTTACCTTCAAGCTGTACATTGACTAACCCTACTGTAACCACCCTCCCGGACGGATGACGGCGCTTCTTCCGTTCTTCTTAGGCTGATCGACTACGAACACTCTTACCACGACATCTAAAATGGAAATCTCGTACGTGTGCTCATCGATTGGTTTGTTTCCAGAGGTTGTCATGCTGATATATATCATTTCGATCATCGGAAAAGATCGATTCTTCAGGGAGGCTATGCCCACCCACTTTCTCGGTCATGGCAGACCCAGGGAAGGCGACTGACCAAGGAGATGCTTATGTATCCGATCTTTATCTCTGACGATGATCAGGCCGAACAAGTCATCAGCTCTCTTCCTGGCCAAAAGCGATGGGGTATCGATAGGTTGGAAGAGGTCCGTTCTGTCTTGTTCCTTCGCCTTTTAGCGTCTTTGATCGAGAGAGAGAGAGAGAGAGGGAAGTGAAAAGTAGAAGTTAAACTTCATGCGCACGCCCCTGCCTGCTCCTTCTTCAAGCTCTAATCTATCAACGAATCAGATGTGACCGGCTCAAAGATCCATGTTAACCGCCTCTTTTTTTCATTCCTTTCAACCGGCTTCTTCTCTATCAGTTTCTAGGTCCTCTTGTCAAGAAAGGTCTGGGTTCCGTCATCCTTTTCGGAGTTCCTCAGACTCAGCCCAAGGTAGGCTCACAACATAACTCGAGCGGTTTCTACTTTCGATACTTATAACTGCTCTTTGCTTCTGGCTCTAATTGCTCCCCCAATAGGACCCCCGAGGATCCAATGCGGAGTCACCCGAATCTCCAGTGATCCGGGCGATTCACAAGATTCGATCTCTCTTTCCCGATTTATTCATCGCGTGTGACGTTTGTCTTTGTGAGTATACCTCACACGGTCACTGTGGTATCCTTGACGAGGACGGTTTACTCAACCAAGAGAAGAGCGCTCCTAGGTAAGCTTCAGGGTTCGAACATCTACCGTCATCCACGAAATGTTTTGACGCTGCGTATTCACTCGCGACTCACGAACGGGATCGACTTGTAATTGATACAGGATTGCTGAGGTTGCTTTGGCCTATGCAAAAGCTGGAGCGAACTGTGTTGCACCTAGTGACATGATGGATGGACGAATCAAGTTCATCAAGAAGGCTTTGATTGACAACAATCTCGCAAACAGGTTAGACGACCTTTCCCTCTGATCAGTCAATCGTCTTCGCGCGCATCTCGGGCGTTGACAACTGTATGTCTATTTCTTTCATCTGGTCAGGTGTGCCTTGATGAGTTATTCAGCCAAGTTCGCCAGTTGTATGTATGGACCTTTCCGGTAGGTCTTCTTCTTCTTCTTCTCTCTTTGCGCTATATGCGCCGCTGTGTTACGTATGAGTGCAGGACTGGCGTTCTGATAGCCCTGGTTTATGTCTTTAGAGAGGCTGCTGGATCGGCACCCTCATTTGGAAACCGGAAGTGCTATCAGCTTCCTGTTGGTGGACGAGGACTAGCTCGACGAGCTATTGTAAGTATCAAACTTTCTAGTCGTCATCTGACCAGCATGCTTACCTCTGGCTATCCTTTGTTCTACTATGCCTATTCAGGTCCGAGACGTCAACGAGGGAGCCGACATGATTATGGTCAAGCCATCGCTCCCGTATCTAGATATCATTGCTTCCGCTGCAGAGCTCGCACCGGAACACCCCATCGCATGCTACCAGGTCAGTGGAGAATACGCGATGGTATGCGCTGGAGCGGATAAGGGAGTCTATAATCTAAGGGACGGGGCGTTTGAGTGCATGGATGGCTTCCTCAGAGCTGGTTCGTCTTTCATTCCTTTTTTCGGTATCTCCGTTCATCTGCATCACGCTGGATGTTTATACTCTTTCGTCTTTGAATGTTCGTCTGTCCGTGGTTCGTACATCTAGGTGCAACCATCATCCTAACGTACTTCACGCCGCAGTTCCTGGATTGGTTGGACGAGAGCCAGTGACCGAAGGTCAGAACATAGCAATCTTGAAGAGAAAAGAGAAACAAAGCAAAAGGGAGCCAAGTCGGCGTTGTTGTATACGAGACAAATAAAGGACCACGATATAATGAAGTTGAGCTACATCAGAAGAAGATTGAAATATGCCACGTGGAATTATGAAGGAAAATTCGCCATATGTCTTGATCCCACTTGTCGCTCACCTTCTTACTTGTAGACCCCAACAACCATCCTTTCCTTCCTCATCGACTTTTCTTCTTTTGCTTTTCCTTTCGGTTTCCTTTCTTTTCATCTTTCCCATACTTGTCTAATCCTTCTCCCTGTTCAACTCTCCTTGACTGGTAACTCTTTCTCCAACTTTCATCTAACACTGAAGAAGTCATATCGGATCTCATTCTTCCCTTGCTCCAAATTAACGACTCTTTTCCCTCACGTA
Organism: Phaffia australis; assembly: GCA_014825575.1. NCBI lineage: Eukaryota > Fungi > Basidiomycota > Tremellomycetes > Cystofilobasidiales > Mrakiaceae > Phaffia > Phaffia australis. Next base: position 52,954 of record MVAH01000036.1, on the reverse strand, counting down.
CGCACGCTCGCCTGCCTATATCTCTGCCCCACATTGAACCAACGATCCTATCTTGAATAAGTTTAATCCTAAGCCCATCATCAGAGCATACGACTGCTACAAAACGCCTCGGTTGTTATTGTCAAACCCTACAACAACATCCTTTTGTTTCCGTGTCTTTATTTTTTGTGTCTGTTTTTCGACTGCTATCGTTGTACGTCTTTCCCTCTTCTCGTATCGATCTTTCCACTCGCTCTCTATCAAGGCGATAAGACTCATACGCAAGTCACACTTCATCGGCATTGACTTGATTCTGTTTTTGTTTTCAAAAGTTATTCGTTTCGTCAACATATATTCCCTCTTGATCGGCCCTCTCAACACGTGAGTGGCATACATCGGTGATCTTTGTGGGATAATCGTGTTCAGCCGACATGATCCAGATAGGCTTACTCAGATGCTTAATCTTTGTCGACAGACTGTAGACAATAGTGAATCTTCTCTACCTCGACCTCAACATTTTTCAACAAACACTCTCATCAACGATAACGAACGACATTCGAACTTATCTGTCCTCTACCAAATCCCGAAACAAACAAAGAAAGGAAGCTTATCTGTTTGGCCATGTCTTATCCAGTCTCTATGAACAATAATTTTAACGCCAACAACAATACCCTCGGAGCCGGTTTGCCCCGATCCTCATATCTCGCTAACCTCCGTACTGCCTCGGGTTCTCCCTCTGCACAACTTCGGGTTCCTTCAAATTCTCATCCTAACTCCAATAACTCCAATAACAACGGAAATCACGCGATGGGTGGAGCCAAACTTCCCAATCATGTCCCACAACGGAACCAACGATATCCTTCATCTGATCACACGCTCGGTCCGTCGTTCGATGATGATGAAGAAGATGAAGAGATGGTCGCCAAAATGGCTGCTTTAAATGCTGGAGGTGATCCTAGACCTGGATCATCTGGAAACGATGCTTCCGGATTTGGATTTGCCAACCGACAGACCCAGCAGCAGTCGTTTCAAAACGGCTATCAAGGTGGAAGACTGCCCGCTGGATTCGGAGCCAGGCAAGGAGGAGCTGATGGTTTCAATAGCCGAAAAGATCAAGATCAACCTCCTAGAGGCAATAGGAACGAGATTACAACTGGCCAAAACGCTCTCCAGCAACAACAACAGCAACAGCAGCAACAGCAACAGGATCTTCTCTGGGCTGCGCTTCAAATGAATCCTGGAGGAGGACAGACAAATGGAAACACAGCGGGATCTCGAAACTTGGCGGAGCTTCAATTGTTGCAGGCATTGGCCCAACAACAGATGCAGCAGCAGATTCACCAGAGAGAGGTCGAAGCTCAAATGGAACAACTGCTCAGACTCCAGGTCAGTTTCCCTCCTTCCTTTCCTAATCTATCAAGCGCTCGAGTAAGGAATCCTGATGCTGATTGATGGTCTTGTATATATAGCACACTCAAAAACTTCAACAACAGCTTGTGGCTCAAGCTCAAAAAGCCGCTCTTCTCTCCGGCCAATCGATAACGCCTCAGCATCAGGCTCCCCGGATGTATCAATCTCAAAACTCAAATGCTTATCCATCCTCCGCTCAAGCTCTCCAACAAAGGACAAACGTCTTTGATCCGTATGCCCAAGCGGATCGAGGGTTTCAACGAGATCATCTTCAGACACCTCAACAACTTGCTTCAGCTTACGAACAACGTCAAGCTGCTCAGCTTCAGATTCAAGCTAACTTGCGGGCTAGATCATCTGCAGGTGCCGGTGGGGGAGGAGCTGCTCCCCCCCTTCCACCTCCATCGTCAATCAACAATGGAGCAGGAGGCGCTCCCTTCGGTTTTGGCTTTGGACTCGAGCGAGAGTCAGGACCTGTTGGCACAGGAAGGCCGACGTCTGTCTCTCCTAACTTGTCACCTTCACCTCCAAACGCAAACACAAGTGGTTTCTCGGCCAATAGCTCGGGTGGACATTCCTCAGGAATGTTCGGAGCTGGAGCAAACGGCGTTTCGTCCCTTGCTGGTTTCAATGCTCAGCAGCAGCAACAGCTTCAAATCCTTCATATGCAGCAACAACAGCAACAACAGATTCATCTCCAACAACAGCAACAACAACGACGAGATCAACAGATTCTTTCACTCATGAGAGACGGTCTTTCTCCCTCTCCTCAACCCTCGGTGCCTGACACGATTGAACAACGATCAAAGTCAAATGAGAACGGGGGACCAGTCACAGGCGCAGGAGCCGGACAAATTATGTTGGGAACGGTGGTGGTGATCAGACAACCCAGGGGACCACCAAATGTCCCCGACGAGTTGGGTTCCAAAAACTTTGCAAGCAGGTAAATACAACCTTCTCACTTGGCAGTTTCAGCGGGTGCCTTCTGACTGAAAATTCCCAAATGGATTATCTTGTAGAGTTCGAAAAAGAGCAGGACAGAACTTGGGAGTTTTGGGTCGGAGAGAAGGCGCAATTGAGACTTAAAGAATCTACTTAAGGTTCTTGCTTCTTGTCAGACGATCCTCCTACTCCGCACAACACTTGCTTTATGCAGCAGATCGAACACTCTCTTTTCTCTTCCTCTAATCGGAGGCTGGTCCCTTTTTGTTATTCGCATCCTCACCTTTTCTTCCCTTATATATCCCCTCTCTCATTCTGTCTACATTCCAACCTCCCAGTCTTCCGCCCTTCTTTTAATCGCTCATCATGCACGCTTTCACCTTCTTCCGCCCTGGGTATCTGCTTGTCTTTCCTTTTCTTCCAACTACTTATTTAAAGCAGAGCCACTCTCAAGAAGAACCTCGCTCTATGTCTACTTCTTCTCTATTCCCTCTAGCTTTCATCTTTTCTCTCTTCCCCTTCTTCTCTTATTCGTTCATCTTCATGAACAGACGTAACCCAAACAACACTTCATGCTACTCTACCTTCATCCCACTGTTTCTTTTTTCCCTTTCTGATCCACCTTCACCTTTCTCTTTCTTTTCTTACTCCGAGAAAACGAACGGGAAGAATTTGAAAAAATTCCGATACTTACCCTGCTTTCCTTACTCTTCACTGTTGTATAAATATTCTCATACCAAAATGGAACTTCGATCTTCTCAATGATCCTGACATCTGTGTAATCTGACTTGGCGGAGACAATCATCATGAAGAGCTCTCCAAACAGGAAACGGAGACCTATGCATAAGACAACGTTTTCTTTTCTTTTGCACACTTTTTCATTTATATCTCAGTCCGTCGGTCCACTTTTAAGCAGCAGCGACGACTGGCAAGTCAGCCTCGTTCTCTCCGACCTCCACTCCGATCTCTTTTCCGTGGACCGCGAATCGCTCGACGACCCGTCTGACGCCTTCCTCTCCATCGTTGACGTGGATCAACCTTCGCTCCTTCTCCTCGATTCCTCGGAGCTCGACAGGCATCACCTCGGCATCAAAGTCGAGAGAAGGAAGAGCCTGCTGAACGGCGGAAAGGAACTTGGCAGGGTGGGCCGTCGAGAGAGTGATGAAGATCTGATCAGCTGGCCTGTCAGGTAGAAAACGAAAGGGTGGTTCGATATGGTCAGTAAGACGACAAGAATGGGCAAGCCGATTTGCCTGAATCACTGGTAGAGGACAAGAACGTACGAAGAAGGAAGAAGAGACTGGGTGACGGTCAAACCGACAGCAGTGTGAGGATCAGCTACGTAAGGCTTCGAGTTTGAGTAGTACTGCTGAATGGTAGCAGTTGTCTATGAGGAAAGAGAGTGCATAGAAGGTGAGAATGAGTCAGTGGATTTTTGACGGAGGAGAGAGAGCGCGCAGTTCTTAGAAGGTCTGTAATTATGAAAACTTACTTGTTCATCGGAAACCCTCTTGGCTTCAAAATCTCGCTTGGCCAAAGCAAGCACGCTCTGACCAACGTCGACTCGACCAGTTGATTTAAGCTCATCCATCCATCCCTTCAATACAGCAGAAGCTCCTTCAACCCCTTTGTCGTAGTTAGCCTCCAAAGCCAAGTACCAAAGTAGTCGTTCAAAGTTTGAAGACACCATGATATCCATAGCCGGAGAGAGTGTCTCCTTGACTCCTCCTTCCGATTTGGCGACTCCGTTTTCAGGGGCTGAGTCAACCTTCTCGTATCGTCCAGTCTTCCAGAACCGGGCAAGGATATCGTTCTCGTTGGTAGCAACAACCAACTTGGCCATAGGCAAACCAAGTCGCTTGGCGTAGTATCCGGCGAGGATGTCTCCAAAATTACCAGTGGGGACGACAAACTGAACCTGAGGAGATGAGGGAGGAAGAGAAAGGTAGGCATGGAAGTAGTAAACGATCTGGGCCAGAATTCGGGCCCAGTTGATAGAGTTTACAGCGCCCAATCGATGAGTTGAGTTGAACTTGGGATCAGAGAAGAGGGACTTGACGGTATCCTGTATAAAAAGACACAAAAAGGGAACATAAGTCATCAACCATGATGTAGAATCATCATTATTTTTGGAGAGCTAATGTTATAGAATCAAGAGAGCTCACCTGGCAGTCATCGAAGGTACCCTCGACAGCGATACAGTGAACGTTCGAATCCAATACGGACGTCATCTGAGCTTCTTGGATGGGCGACACTCGTCCCTTGGGGAAGAGCATAAAGATAGAGATATCCTCCTTTCCTCGGACTCCATAGATAGCAGCACTTTCAGTACAAGACAGAGTCACACAACCGTATCAGCTCAATCAGCTGGTCGAGCAAAAGACAAGTAATGGACACATCTCGAACTAACCTTCCAGTGTCTCCACTGGTGGCACCAACAATGGTCAACTTCTCCTTGAGCTCGTCCTCCTTCTTGGCAGCATTTCGCCTCTTCAAGAAGTACTCGAACAGGTTTCCCAAGAACTGCAAGGCAACGTCTTTGAACGCGAAAGTCGGGCCGTGGAAGAGCTCGAGGATGTATTCATTGGAGGCGATTTGGTGTAAAGGGGTCGTCTCTGGATGTCGGAAGGTTCCGTAGGAAGTATCAACCAGAGTCTTGAGGTCACCCGATGGGATCTCGGAATCGGGAATGAAGAGAGAGAGAACCTTGTGAGAAAGCTCGGAGAAAGAAAGACCTCGCCAGCTAGTCTCCCAGTCCGCGGGGAGAGAAGGAATCTGGGAAGGGATGTAAAGACCACCCTGTAATGAATGGACGAGTGAGTAAGTGAGTAGGTGAGTGAGCCAATACTTGTCGATAAGAACGGGAAAGGAAGAAACTAGACCGAACAAGCACTTACGTTAGGAGCAAGACCGGTCAAAACAGCCTAGAGAGGTCGCATTGTTCCGACAGGAAATGAACCGAACGATGAAGAAAGAACAAGATGTACAGAATGCATTCAGCCTAGACTCTAAATAGCTTGCTTGAAGCTGCAAGTGTTTTTGGATGCAACGCAAGCAAATGCAAAAACACATGCACAACTCTCACCTCCTCGAACGAAAGTCTCTCTTGTCCTCCTCTAGTTGATAAGTATTGCATTGTTTTTGGGAGATGAGCAGGTTAGAAAAGTAATGGTTAAGGGAAGGAAAGCGAAGGTGTAAGTGAAAGAAATCGTTCGGACTACTCGTCCGTAAGGAGTCATCAATGTATAATCTTAATTATATAAGGTATCATGTATAAAATCAAATTGATAATTCCTAAGCACTCAAACATCATCCATCGAACGTGTATCGGGGGGAAGAAATAAGCTCTTCTCAAGGGTTGTCGTCCGTGGTATCAATCGTTTAGTGCCCGGAAAGAGATCAGCTTTGAAACGATTTTTGATCGCTCATGCCAGAGGGAAGACGGACACGTACCTGTTCGATAATGTCCTTTTGTCCGAGCTTTGTAGAGCTTAACGGCGACGGCGTTGCAGTCCGAATTGAGAATCGTTTGACAATTCTCCAACAAAGTTGTCTATTGAGGAGAGTCCAACGAAGACATGAGCATCGATTTCCTCGGCAGACGCGCAAATGCAGACAAGACGATACACGAGTTACCTGTAATTGGAAATCCTGTAGAATCTTGATGAGGGCGTCCTTCAATCCAGGGATCTCTAGTCCATTCTTGATTCGTCGAATCAACATGATCGGATCTATATCCGCCCCCACATTCTGCAAAAGAACTCGGATGAAAGCTGTTGTTGAATATAACAAGAAAACAGTTGCAAAAGTAAAATTCAATGCAAGTGTCTAACTACGCAAGAGGGTTTTAGACTCAGGCTTCACCTGGTTTGTTCTCCGAGTAATGCAAGAGATCTTCCCATAAGTCTTCATCGTTTTGTTCTCTCGCGAACTCGATAGCCTGCGTTTGTTGTATTGGGAAGCAAGATCAGTGAATGCCACTACTCAACAAAAACCAAAGACATGAACAAACCCTCTGAACATCATCCAGCCGCTCGATGATCAACATCAGTGCATCTTTGTTGTTACCCATGCGGCCTAGAAGGAAAACCATCTCTGGTACGAAGTCTTTTTCTTTACATATATTATACGCCTAGATTATATATGATATCGTTGACGACCGAGGAAGACAGGTTAGTCAGAATGGCATGTGAAAGATGTTTGATGGCAAAGCTTGAACAGGGAGATCATATCTTCACCTTCTCAAGACTGTAATCCACACTAGACCGAAGAAGATTCATAAGCCGTGGCGCATCATAGTCGGCACACAATTCAACCTACAGAAAGAAGAGGTTCGTCGCAAATTTGTTAGTACTGATAGCACGACCACATTTGGGTCAACGATCAAAAGCAAAAAAATCAACGTACATGCTCGTCTCCATGATCCAGCACTAAATGCGGGTCCTTCTCGAACAACGAGTCGAGGTACATGTACAAGAATTCTGGTCGTTCCGAAAGCTGACTGACGACTCTCGCAATCTAGGCGGGTTATGAGGGACACCAGAAAATAAGTTCAGACTCCACAGTTTATTTAGAGTATAAATGAAAGCAACTTTAGAGTGTACTTACAGGAATGGAATGGCAGTGATCTACGAGGAGTTTTATAGCCTTTCCATGCTTCGCCGTTCCTGTCTCTCCATTCGACATAATCGTCGATTTTGTTTCTCGACCACCTTCCTCAACTTCATACGCCCCACTTTGTTTCAGGTTGAGTTCAAAATCAAACTCAACCAACAAAAGCGCCTGGTCTTTCACTGCCTCGAAGAGATCGTACTGTCTGATTAGATCAAACACGTTTGGCCTTCTAAGTCGAATAAAGTACGGGAGTGCTTTTGCTGGCTGGCCGTTGATTAGGTATCTATTCATATTTTCAACGAGAAAACACAAACATTGGATGAGCATCACGCACACGAAAAGAATGTAAGAACTCTTATTCACAATTCGGCCAAACATTCCATTAGAATGGAATCTTTGGACGAGTCGGCCAAGAGACCCTCAATGGCATCTATCACGGTCGGTACTCGATAAGTTGTCGAAGGCCAGGTCTTGATAATACGTAACAACGACTATCAGATTGGCGGTAAACAGGACATAAGTATCATCATTCTCATCGTTAGATCATGAGCGTCCGTTGATGCGCAAAGGTCTTACTGGCTTATCGTGGGTCAGCATATGGGCAAACATCATCTCGTACACCATATCACTCAATTGTGGTCTTGTCGTTGGAATATATGGTATGATAACCTTGTGTTGTTGAGGGATGTATACAAAAGATAAGTAAAACCATCAGCTTGAGCTTTGATCAATTACTACTTACTTGTAGTTGGTGTTTTTGAGCGAATAAGAATATCCAGTCCTCCCATGCTTTCTTATCTTGATCCAATACCCTTGGACATAATGAGGCTGCCCGTTCATATTCATCTACAAAACCGCACAAATATCTGATCAACCTCATATTTCTGAAAGAAGACGTTTCTTAAGATATAACGAACAGTCTTGGAAAAAAGTACTGACTACTTTCAATCAAGCTTCTAAGGAACTTTTCTCCAATCCCTCTCACACTGATTTCGCCATATTCATCCTTCGTCCCTTTCTCTTCGTCAGTCAGATTTCCAACATGGTCCAATGCCTCTTGATAACGTTTTCTTTCGACCAGCCAAGCTATATGGTCCTTCGTTCCTCGTTCTCTGGCCACTACGATATCCTTTGGTGAGAGTACGACGTATCCAACCTCTGGCTTTTTGATGGCCTTTCCCTCTGCGCTGTTTGCGGACCGCCCGGCAGATATCGAAGGGGGCGGACTACCAGGAGCGAGTACAGTAGGAACCAACCAATAGTCATTACAACTCCATTGCTCGTACCCCGCTAGTGTCAATGCATCCGATGATAGTTCCTCTCCTTGCCCTGAGATAATTCTCAGCTCCGGACGTAATGATGGTATTCGTCTGAACATCGGACTTGACACATCATTCTCATCGTCACCATTGTCACCGTCGTCATCTTCGTCTGATGAGGCTAATGACGATTGACGTGTAGAGACCGAAGGTGGTAAGAACGCCAACACGAGAAATGAGAGACCTGATGACGTCGACCTTGTGGATGTCTCAAATGGGATCAACGAGGAGATATGGCAATCCAGTTGGAAGATAGATTTGATTTCCACGCTAAACCCTTCTTTCTGAGCACCCAACACGCCCGTCATTGGACTTCCTCCTAGTGCCGATCTGTGAACGCTAGCTGGTCGACCGGAGGACGCCGAGGATGAAGAAATAGAATGAGAGTTTCGAGGACGTACTCGAACAAGCTTTATATAGTCGGCCCAGCCGATAACAAGCATGATGGGCTCGGAAGATATCGTTGAGGATGGTTCGACAAAGTGGAGAGTGGGCTTGTAAAGGTCTGCTCGAGGCGAGTTCGCTGGCCGATCAATGTATGTCAAGAGTTTTTCAGAAGACGTGTCATATATTTTGACACCCTACATTTAAAGATAAGATGAGAGTCAGCAGGCTGAACGCTAGCTCTTGCGCACACGAGAAGCTGACTTGACGAACCAGATCGTTGGCCCATGCGACTAAGCCGCTCTTTGTCCATTTGATCGCCCAAATTGGTCCTTCACCCTCGTGTAAGACCGTCTCTTTATGATTTCCCCCTCCAGCACCAGCACCTCCTCCTAGACCACCCATTAGACCACCTACCAGAGACCATGCTTTCTCCATAAAAGACAGCGTGCCTGCCATTCCACCGCAAATAAATGCTTTGGAGCTTCGTTTAGCAAAGAATGGCTCTAGCGCAAGCGACCGTAGTGGACGAGGAAATTGGTGAATGTATCTCTCAGGAGTCAAGAGCGAGTTGATCACGACTTTGCCTGTGTTGTCGATGCAAGATGCAATAGTTGATCGGCCAATTGATCGATTCCACAATATAAATAACGGGGAGAATCATGATGGATTGATCGGACTTACCATCCAAACTACACGTTCCTATGAACTCACTCCCATCATCAGAAATCACAATATCCATTACACTAGCCGTATGAGCTCTATATGAGGATATTTTTTGACCTGTGGTAGGTGACAGAATATGAACCATCCCCGCATGGGTTCCTACCGCCTGTATTGATCAGGCCATCCGGTCGGGTTTCAGCCATGTTTGATAGATAAAGCATGAGCGAAAGCGTTTCTGACACGCTACAAGATGAGATTGGCAGTCACTGACGATGATTCGTGACGAGGAAGCAATAACCGAAGCTTTGTCCTTGGCCAAAATCTCGGATACTGCCGGCTCTAATCGAGAGTACTTGAGAACTCTGGAAGCAAGAAGGAATAAGATGAATGTGTATACGTGAGCTCCAATCTCCTATTAAGACTGAAAAGAGGGTTCCGTTGAGGAGTACATACGGTTCTTCCTCTTCTTCATCTTCCTCGTCTGATGACTCTTCGTCGTCTTCAACCTCATCGTCATCGTCCTCCTCACTGCTCTCCTCTTCCGTGACGCCGATGGACGACTTATCCTCCTGATCTAACTCCTTACGTCCATCCTGGTTTGACCGTCTGGATTCCCTATCGATATTCCTTTCTTCCACCTCATCGTCAATAGCTTCCCCTTCCCCTTCTTCTCCATCATCATCGTCGTCGTCGTCCTCATCCTCATCATCCTCCTCTGATGCTTCTTGGGAATCTTCATCAGAAATAACATGATTGACACTCTCCGGTGCCTCGCCAGTAGGTTCAACTCGTTCGTTAACTAGAGAATCTCCCGCTGAAGGATCGAAAGGAGCGGGCTGATCCATGATTCTGCCTTGGTGGAAGATGACGTGACGACTTAGAATATGGCTGATGCTTTCAACCTATCTCAACGCTGAACTTGCTTGAACGGAACGTTGTGTGCGATGATGTCTGAGGTGATGATGAGCCACGTGATTTGTGGTAGATGAAAGCGGTGCGTCTCAAGAGGAGCAAGCAAACACCCTATCCCCTGATCCATCTGATTCGTTCGGGCTCTGTCGTATCAGTAGCTAGCATCTATGGCGCGAGCACAATATTCTAGATAATACATGTTCCATAGAAGGAACTTTACAACATTAAGAAGAATAAAACAATGCCCTTTCCTTCTTCGGAGCAAACCCGCGAGAAATACCCATCGCTCTAAGCGCCGTCCCTGGTTGTCCATCCTATTAAACGATGGAGCGTCAAAAGCGTGTACCGACAGGCCCTTGTCCAACTATCGTCTCCTAACCCTGGCCCGAGAACGGATAGCGAAGATGGGACATAGCCAGATCGAATCGAAACTTCTCGTGATGGTTCCCCGATCTTTTCCTTCAAAATGCTGCAGAAAAGAAGACGGAAATCACGATTGGTATACTTTTGCAGCCGGTGGAGGAATGAGAGCAAGAAGAAGGAAAGGATTAGACAGGACCAACCGATAGCGACCGAAATCCCACGGTTTTTCCTGTCCCCAACGAACGGTGTCACGCTCAGAATCTCGTTTTCGGGCGAACTCTAAGAATTGTCGAAGACAATCAAGAAAGGCGACCATACCGTTCTCATACCTTCTATTCTGAAGGAAACGAGAGAGCGCTAGATCAGAAGAGCCATATCTTTAGAGACCGAAAAGATGGCATACATAACGTTAGGCAGAAAAGCATCAGTCTACACGCAAATCTCATAAGAAAACAGAGCCGGATAGAAGAAACAGGACACACAATTCGTAAACGTTCTTCCCATCCAGTTCTTCAATTCTTGATGTTGACCCCAAAGGAACAAGTCGGTAGCTATGTTTGCCAAGAAAGCAAGTCAGCCGTCAAGAGGTTTTGACGAACAGGACGTTGAAAGGATGACAAACGTTTGAAATTGAAAGTTTGCCTTCCTGGCCAAGCAATGCAAGCAAAACAATGCCAATCCCCAAGCAGCGTTGATCTCTGGCCAGTCAACCTATATGAAGCAAAGCGAAGCATTCCAACTAGACAAGATGAATATTTGATCTTATCATATGAAGCAAACGAGAAGAAACGCACCGGTGTGGGACCTCCACCTTTACCTAACCTAAGTCCGTTGATACTACCGATTCGACTTCCGGCCTCTCCTTTGACAACACTGATGCTAAAGACATCACTGTACACGTTCGTCGCCTCGAGCCTTTGTAGATGCTTCAGGTCTGATGCATACTGAGATTGAACCAGAGTGGCGACTGATACCAGATGGTCCTTCTCATCAGCAAGTGCTGCGTGAGAACCATGGAACTCGAGTTCCTGAGACAGAAGCGCGGCCGATCTGGTCTGCAGAATCGATAGGTCTGATTGTAGGGCTTGCGTCTCAGCTTCGAGGGCAAGGAGTGTCGTGTGCGCTTCGTTCTCCTCCGCTGTCAACTATGAGATATGTCGGCGAATCGATATATCAGCGTTGTGGAGGTACACATGCTGAAGGATCTCAAGCTGTTGTCGGCACAAAAAAAAAAACTAACCTCGTCAAGCTCTCTCCTAAGCGCATCAACTTCCTCCTTGGTCTTTCTTCCTGCGCCCGTTTGTTTCTCCTTGACCTGCCTCTCGAAAGCAATGTAGTTGTCTCGCTCGAACCCGACCTCTTCTAGACGTTGGGCAAGGACTTCTTGAAGCAATCTTGCACACTCTGTGCACACTGGGTGATCAGTGTCTGCTCTGGATGATACCAATTCCAATAAGGTAGTGATCAGGGTCTGCTTCGTCGGTTTTTCTACAGGGATGTTGGATGGCTGCCGGGTTCCGACGGCATTGGTAGCATTAGGAGCAGGAACCGAGGAAGGTGATTCGGAAGCAAAGGATGAGTTGCCGTTGAGAACGACGAAGGATTCGGCTGGGCCTTTAGATTGGCGAGAAGATGATGAAGGAAGAGTTTGATTGGAGGATGAAGTGTTGATAGTTGATATTGTCTGGAGGTAGGCCTTTTTGGATGAATCTGGAGCGTTCAACTTGGCGATCCGATCCTGGAGAGATAGTTGTGACGAAGGAGGAGTTGGCTGAGCGGGCAGAGAAGCTGTGATCAGACGTTTTATTGAAGGCTCGACAAGGATTAGCGTCCAGCTATAGTTGTTTGTTTGTTTGTCTGTTCGTTTGATGAGTTTGGACTTACCTGAGATGAGCTCGAACTGAGACTGTTGGATATTGGATATGGACGAATCGAGCTGCAGAGGCTATTGGGTTGAGAAGTAGAACACGGGACGTCAACAAAATGAATCTTTCAAGCTCAAGATGTTGATGAGCTAACTTGACGACAGCTTTGGCAGTTGTATGTGTGATCCATGATGCCATGGGAGACCTCACCGGTGAGGGAACGATGGATGGATGGATGGATGGATGGATGGATGGTGACTTGTCTATGTGGTTCTTTTGTGGAGACTAGGAAGAAGACTAGGAACAGGACTAGGGGAAGACTACAAAAGCTACAAAAGACTGGACTACAAATCCAATTAGAATATTCTTCAATAAGACTACAACGTTCTCTATTCACCCTTCCTAATAGTCACTCTCCGCTTTACACCACCTTTTTTTTCTTCTCCTACTTTTTCCCTTCTCTCTTCCATCCACACTTCATCCCATCCGTTCATCATGTTCGCCCTTCGACCTGTCACCCGAGCTGCTCTTCCTCTTCTCAAGCGATCTTACGCTGAGGCAGCTCCCGCTACCGCGAGCAAGCTCAAGCTCTCTTTGGTTCTTCCTCACCAGGTCAGTTTTCAATAGGAGACTTTTCACTGTCTCTTTTCCTTGCCTTTTTTTCCAAAGCCAGATCTACAAATCCATCTATATGGGTCTATAGATGGCAGTTACAATCGTTCAATTTCCAGACCACGACCACATCCGTTCTGATGATCGGTTTTGTACTGAACTCTTTTTGTGTTGTGAACATTGGCTAATCTGATCCCTGTCTCTATCCTTCTTTCATTCACATAGACCTTGTTCTCCTCCTCCGAGGTCACCCAGGTCAACATCCCCGCCTCGTCGGGTAACATGGGTATCCTTTCCGGACACGTTCCCACCCTTGAGGCTCTGACTCCTGGATTGGTCGAGGTCATCGAGGGTACCAACGGTTCCAAGAAGTGGTTCAGTGAGTACATCTTGTGTTTTTCATTCCATCACGCCTGGTGCATGTGTTTTTGTTCAGTCGAACATAGACTATGCAATCACAGAAGCGGAGGGAGGAAAAACTTGAAAAGATTGTCTTTTCTAGCTCTTTTCCTTCCTTTTCTTCTTGATACTATCTACTTGGATCGATTGTAAATATATATCTGTCCACCGATACGGCTTCTGATCGATTGTCTCTTTTCTTCCTTCGACGTGGACAGTCTCCTCCGGATTCGCCTCTGTTCACCCCAACAATGAGCTCACCATCAACGCTGTTGAGGCTTACGACATTGCCGATTTCGATGCTTCCGTTCGTTTTTCCCTCCAATCTTTACCTCTAACAGAACAGAAAGATGGCCCTTGAGATCTTTCAATTGACTCAATTTTGTCCGTTCCATCGCTTTTGAATGCCATTCTGTCTCTTACTTTTTGACCTGAAATCCGACCAATGCCCATCCATCTCACATCGCTCTGATTCCCTATCGCCCTTCATCCTCTATTGTAACCTCTGATCGACCTACACTTTGAACCCACTCTCTTGACGTTCATCATTCAAACTCAACACTCAACTGTTCATATCTCCAGGCTGTCAAGTCTTCCCTCGCCTCTGCCAAGCAGACTTTGTCGTCCACCACCTCGGAGTACGCCAAGGCCGAGGCCCAGGTCGAGGTCGACGTGTTGACCGTTTTGGAGGCTGCCGTCAAGGCTTAAGCGAAATTTGACTTTCGTTCAGTTCTTTTCGGTCGTAGCTTAGGAGAAAGAGGAAGGAGGAGTAATGAAGAGAGAGAATGGGTAGTCTGGTTGTGTTTCATTTAAGGTTCATGCTTCTTTTACAATTCTCATCGTTCAGGCTTTTCTCTTCGAATTGAACTGAGAACAACTTAAGGCAAAAGGTTCGCTTGCGTGTGTCGTGACGACAGAAGGATTAGAGAATATGTTTGAAAGAAGGAACACACGATCAAAATTATCTGATCTCTACAGCTACCCTGATCTTTCTCTATCTCATTGTCTCCGCTCACATGAGATCTCTCTGGTTAACAGAACGCTGTACAGCTAGTTGACCTTGTTGAAACCATAATGCGAAACGGATCGGTCTCGTTCATTCCCATCAGTTCATCCCCATCGTCTCATTCTGGGATTTTGACTTAGTCTTAAACCAATCGGCTTATCCTAGCTTAATGGTCGACAAAACAACATGATGAGCCAGTTGACAACTTGTCGTTGTTTGTTCATGAAATAAGTTGCTCGCGCGTTCGATCAAATACATTCATCTCGAAACCAGACAGCTTAGAACGTGTCAACTCCCACCACTTCCCTCTGCTGACCAAGAACGATGCCCAGCCCTTTGCCGGCCCAGGTCGTACCAGAGGCTCGGACACCAGCTGACCAGAGCTCATATGCTGGCATATATCGATCTACAAAACGGACAACTTCTTCAGGACTCATCACTTGGTCGGCAGAGCGAGATTGAAGGTCAGCCTCTTGTTGCTGAAAGGAAAAAAGGAAAAGGTCGTGAGCGATAAATGAGATGTCAAAGGTAAATCACGAGGCAAGATCCGGGAACGAAAGTAGTTAACTACCTGGCGCCATATGTAGATTGTCTCTAGCGACGGAGCGCTCAACTGATGGTTCAGTCGAGATTCAAACAAGGAAACGAGCAAGCAAACAGTTAGAACAAAGATCTTTCAGAACCGACAAGTCGGCCGAAAGAGTGAAAGAGAAAGAGAGCTGAAAACGCCTCGTTCACCTGAACGAAACAATCCAAAAAGCCCCATAGCTCATCTACCATGCGACTCAACTCTCTCTCGACGACCCCCAGGTTCTCTCTTCCCACACCTCGGAACTTTCCTTGAACATCACTCGCAAAAGCCTCGACTAGTCTTTTGGGACCCAGAGGCCTAAAGCCAAGACACCAGCCTTCGAACAAGACGATGTCGACAGGCGCTTGGACAAGTGTACTCTTCTGAGGAGGTAACCGGTCCCCTTGGCCCGAATAAAGTGATTTAAGAAATCGAGGGAGCAACGTCATATTTTGCGGTGTAGGAAGTTCAGGTCGGGACGGTCTGCCGGAAGAAAGAAGGGAAGTGAAGATCTGTTGAGCAAGTTCTAAAGTAACCATTTAGAGTCCGACCCAAACGATTCAGAGGTCAAGCTTGATGGACTTGGAACGGCAGAACACCAGAGAACCCACCAATGTCATGTGTTCCAGGTAGACCTCGACCTTGTAAGATCGGATTTCCGGGATTCTTCTGGGCTACCTCCACCAGGCCGGCATAGGTCAGGTAAAGATCATCAAGAGAGAACGTCACGACGCTCGGTTCGTCCGGTCTTGCTTTAAGTCGAGCTTCGACGAGAGAAGTCAGATATGTCTTTCCTAGTGTTCCACAAGCGTGCCGTTCATACAACAATAGAACAAACGGATTCAGTCGCGAACTGTGAGAAGAGAAAGTACAGATGGCGCGATACCTGAACCTTGGGGTCCTTGAATGCCGACGATCAACGGAGGGATCGTTTCTTCCTTTAGATGCGCCTGTCTATGGATAGCGTATTGCGCTATGACATGATCTGTGATGAGCTGTACCGCGTCCGACATATCCAGTGAGTATTGTTTCGTTTGTCGTCGTTTTACAATAGGTCAGGCAAACAGAGGGGAAGAAGGAAAACAGAAGAGATGGAACGAGATGGAACGAGATGGAACGGAGGTCGGAGATGCAGAGTAAACCAACACCCAAATTCCGCTTCTCCGGCCCGGCGAGCGTATGAGCTGACTTACATTCTTGGCCGACGACACCGAACGAGTAGTCATTCCTCTAGCGATTCTCATTCTTCATTCTTTATTTGCCTCGTTTCTTCTTTTGCTAAATGAGATCGTCTTCTTTCGAGGAGTGCAGGATCTGAGATATTCGCAGTTGACCGGAAGGATGAGATGTGATCAGAGAGTACGGGACGTATATGTTTATATATATAATGTATTTCAGTGATTCTTGTGGAAGGAAAAACGATATATAAATGGATTCATCTGTTTTATTTTTTTGTTAAATTTTGTATATATTTATTTTAATATCCCTTTAGGGAAGAAGAAAGGACAGGCAGATGAGACAAGGAAGAAAAAGAGTTGTTTATTTTTGTTCTGGTCGAAGGAAAGACATATGTTCTTAGAATGCAAGACGGGCAAGTAGAGAGAAGAAATGTCTGCGAGCGGTTGAAAGGGTTTCGTCGCAGTGGAGCTTGTCTCATTGACCCAGGATAAGATCGGGGAAGGTGTTATGAAGGTACCTGTTGTGGATTTATGTAATCAGATCGACAACAAGCCGAATGCATTTTCAAATTCCTACACGAAGACAGATGAGACGAGGGGAAGAGGATCAGATCCTCAGACCTCCATATAACAATTCCCTCTGCGATTTAAAAGAGTTTGCTCAGACTTACCTTTGGATCGGCTTCTTCGATAAAACATGGTTTCCCCTCGGATCGATCGTCTGCAATCAGAACGATCTCTAATTCCTCCTCCTCTTCCTCCTCCTCGAAAGCTTCGTCCTCCTCTCCCTGTTTCGTCTGCTGCTGTCCACGTTGTCGATGCTGTATATCTGATCCTACCACCGCATCATCCTTCTTTGCCTCCTTCGAGTCGCTCGCATCGTCTTCCTCGCCGGCCTCAATCGCATCCGCGTCGACAGGGAAAGATCCTCCGAAATCGACGTTTGAGAGATCATGTCTATACCGACAGTTGCTACCAAACCGACAATATCCGTTGGAAAGTAAGATCCGACAGGGTTTTCGACCTAACGGTTGGTTCGTCGTGGACCGGACGTGAAGAAAGTTGCATGCTAGTAGTTGGTTCCATGGTCGTGATTGGAGTTGACATCGTCAGCTTTCGTCTTTTTCGAATCAGAATAAGGCCATGCATGTATGGAAGAAAAGAGAAAAAGCAACATACTCTCGCCACGGGAACAAGATCCTCGTTGGAAGTAGGCTAATTCCATCAGGTAACAATGAACCGTCAGTTGACAAGACAAAGAAGAAAAGAAGTTACCTATCCCTGGGAAGCATATACTCACCACATGGTTCGGCTGAATTGAATAAGATTCAAATCAGGATAAGGAAAACGTCAGATGAGAGGAGAGGCGCAGATGAATTAGTGACAGGAAAAAAGAAACGCACTCCTCCAAAGTCGATGCTTCTCCTCCAAAGCAGCCTCCTTTGCCATCCGTCTATCTTTTGCGGTGAGGGAGACATGTCCTGATTTGGCCAGAGCGGCTGCCTCTTCGGTGTGCCTGAATGAGCATCTGTCGCCTTTGCTGCATCCGCTCGGTTGGGAATAGTACCTACACGGTCGAGCTGTGAATCGATCCAGAGAACGAAAGCCGATGATCAATACAAAGAACTGAAAGATTGTAAAACTATCAAATAAAGCGAAGAAGAGAAAAGACCAACTTTTGTGAAGAGGATGACCATCCCTTCCGTACTCGACTTCAACCTGATTTGGATATACCTGATCGAACGGTCCGTCCAACGGGATATCTAAATCTTCTGGCCCAAGCCCTGTGAGACTGTAATCGAATGCATACTCGTACTCATCCAACGAATCGAGATCGTCCATCCTGTGTTGGTTCTGGGTTTGAGACTGTGTCTGAGGCTGAGGCTGAGGATGGCTCTGATGATGAGAATCGATGGGAGATCCGTTAGACATCGAGGATGAGAATCGGGACGAAGCCGATAAGTCTGTGTGCGCCGATTGGTTCGAGTAGGATCGGATAGGTCCTTTAGAGCTTGTCGTCGTGGAACTAGTCATGACGGAAGGAGAAGAAGTGGAGGGACTGGAAGATGGGATAGAAGTTGACGAGACAGGTCTACCTAGAGGAGCCGATATAGGATGGTCCGGATGAAAGCTGAACAGACCAACACACAGTTATCCACTATCAGTATCCAGATAGAACATGTTCCCACAATGGGTGTTGTCGACTAATAAAGATGAGAGTGAGGAACTCACTAGGTGCATCGGTTTCCGTTAGGACAGAAACCAGCGGCAAAAAAACCGCAGAGCTTACTTCTATAAGCGGACCGATCCTGTTCGTGCGCGACTGTTGAACCGACTTCCACAAGACCTTGTTCACCATGCCTTCCATTTCCGTTTCCGTGTCCATGCAGGCCATCGCGCTTAGTCGACGACGACGATCCTCCCCTTTTTGAGTGATGACCATTGCCATTATTGTTGCTGTTTCCGTTGTTGTTATTGTTGTTGGTGTTGTTGTTGATGATGCTGTTGCTATTGCTATTGTTGTTATTGTTATTGTGGATACTGCCGTTGCTGTTGTTAGACAGAGGAATCTGAGGATAGTCTGATGGTCCGTAGAAGAACGGACGGTGCTTGGAGGCCGATCTGTTGAAGCCTGAGGATCCGTTGGTCGATGCTCCGTTCCCGTTGCCATGTGCGTTCCCATTCTTGACATGGTTTGCGCTTCCGTTCCCATGGCCGTTTCCATGTCCGTGCCCATGCCCAAGTCCGTTGAGAAGACCGCGCCCGATAGGAGAACCTATAGGAGAAGGTGGCGATTCGTCATTTCGGGATCGACCTGGAGGAAGTGGATAGACTGGAGAGACCGGATCATTCGTAGGATTAAACTAAAAATTTGACGAGTGACAGATGGTTTGCGCTTGAGTATTAAGGACGGTAAACTTTTCGAAGAATCGAAGGGGAGATGTAGAGAATACGTACAGGATCGGTATCTGGATCATACCATATCGAAGCAGCTGTAGCTGAAGACATCGACATTGGCATTGGCATTGGCATCGTTGGGTCTGTTCGTTGAGAATATTCAACCTTATCAGTCACACACAAAACGAGGCTGAGATGCAGACAAAGAGAATTGCCAAGAGAAGAAGATGAAAGAGAGCAAACAGACAGAAAAAGAAGAGAGAATGAAAAAGAGTATAGAGAGAATGAAGAAAAAAAGAAGGGGAAGGCGAGAAGAGACGTACCGGGATGGAGGAATATACATCTATCTTCGTATTTACAGTACCCATTCTTTTCAAAGTTCTGACACGGTGCGGCTATCATAGCAGAAACCGAGAGGAGAATGGGACGAACAAACGTCAAGGCGATGACAACGTCAGGGATGATACCAAGACAGTCAAGAAGGAAAGAGAACAGAGTGAAGAGAGAAAAAACCCAAGGCGAAAACGAAAAGGAAGGGAGGAACAGATCATTCCCGTTTTTTCTCCATTAGGTCGAAAGCTTAACCATTTGATCTTTCTCCGTGCAAGAATCCCAGAGCCATCAAGAATGGTCCTTTCGAGAGTATGATCTCACTATTGAGAAACAAACTTGAACCTGGCCACTACACGATCGTAACAGCGATATGTTGTCCGTCTGACGACCCATACCAGGACCTCAAACTCGCCAGAACCAAACGGGTAGATACGACGCACAAACGCACACGCAAGAGGAAAAAGAGAAGAACAGAACGGCCAGAGAGAGAAGCAAGAAGTAAAAGGAAGAACCGCAGAAGGAGAACTCACTCTTGAACTTTGCGTTGGACGGTACACCCGACCTCGAGTTGAAGCCTGAAGTCGAAATCGAGATAGAGTTCGAATTCGAGTTCAATCTAATAGGCGGCTGCAGAATCGACATCTTTCTTTTCTCGTCTGCTTCTCCTTCTCCTTTTTGTTTTTTTCTTCCTTCCTCTTTCTTTCCTTTCTTACGTTCGTTCCTTGTCTCTGTCCTGTTCGGGTTGAAGATCGGCTTTTTGCTACAAGTGTAGGACGTTGACTTGGACTTTTGGTTAAAGGTGCAATCTAATCCTTCCGCTCCTCCTCCTCGGCTTGGCTTGGTAGAGTGGGTGTGTTCGGACCTAACTTTGTCGTTAGCTGCGTCCTCTTGTGTGACCTCGAGGCGAGGTTGTGATCAGTACAAATCAAGCCAGACTTATCCGAATCGATTTGAGAAAGATAACAGGACAGCGTGTATGGAAGAGTGAACGGTGAGAGGTTGAAGAGAGTCGAAAGTTAGAGCAAGGGAAAGAGGAAGGAAAGAGAAAACGTAGAAAGAAAAGAGGTAAATTCAAATAATTACAGTATCGAAAAAATAGGAGAGTAAAAAAAAAACAAGAGAAAGACAATCGATCTGATTTGTTATTTGAACGATTAGACAATCTCGTTAGATCAAACGTTTACTTCATCTTTCTCTCCCTTTGCCCTGCCATCTTTGTTTCCTTTAGTATATGCTTTAAATGTCTGGAACGTATACATCTTTTTCTTTGCATGATCAAGACGTGTTGTGCGAGGACGAAGCACAAGATACGAGAGATGTCGTCCAACAACGACATCATCATTAAGATGGGCAGAATCCATTTAATAATAGGAAGGAAAAGAAAAGAAAAACAGTGGAAGAGGATAGGAACACGAGATAAGAGATATGGAACAACCAGTTCTGTCCAGCTTGTATGCCAAACAAGTTTTTGTTTTTATTTTTTATTTTTCATATCTTCTTTTTCTAATAAATCAGATTATTTCTCGAGGACAAGAAAAACTAAGCACCGGGATGGATGAGAAAATAGGACAGTGATGGAACGAGAGAGCAGCGGATAGGGGATGCACGTGAAGATGAGGTGAGTTAAGTTTAACATTAGAGGAAAAACAAAGATGGCTGAAGAGAAAAACACAAGAAGGAATAGTTAAACAGATAGAAAGCAGCAAAGAAACAGGCCCTAAGAAAGATGTGAAAAAGTACGGAAGAAAAAAAAAAGATAAAGATAGAACACGGAGGAACATCGACAAGGTAAAATGCACTGAAGGAAAAGAGGAGCTGGTGGGAGTGATGGGTATCGTTCTGAACGTTCTCATTTACTGAGACTTTTTGGCTTCCTTCTTCTGCTGCATCTTCACCTGGAGCATCGGATCCAACGATGCGTCCGGCTGCCTGTATGATAGATGTGTCCTGTCGGCCCAGGTGAAGTACTAAGGCGTAAGGTGTACCACGAGAAAGAGAGAAGATTGCTCATGTAAGCAAGAGCCATTCATGAGAAAGTGAAATTAGAAACCGACGAACCTGTCCGTAGTTGACGGTGAAGTACAAGTGATGTAAAGTGTGATGGGCCGGTCCGTTGATGATTTTCTCAAGTGGGTGGCCAGTGATCATATCCGAGTCGTGGATCTGAGAGAGGGTAAAGAGAGGGAAAGAAAGAAACGAGTCGTATTTCAGGTGAGCATACAACAATATGGCGCTGCTGCTGATGACGATGTGAATATGCAAAAGAAAGGACGAACGAGAATACTCCAGAGGTTGACAAACGAGAACAAGATCAAGTACACTGAAGGGTTATCCGGCACAATGGTCAGTCACTGGGGAAAAAACAGACGTCTAGCCAGAGCGCAAGGGGAAGAGAACTAACGTTTCTTGTGTAGGGGGAAGATCATAGGGAAGATATGGTAAGGAAGAGACTGAAGGTATCCATCAACCGGGTGGAACGCGTGAGATGCAAATGGAGTGGGAACTATAGTCAACAGGACAAATGTTGATTAGTTTCAGAATAACAAAAAGAATCAGGCAGTGATAATGAAAAGACAGAGACGCACTGATCCATTTGTGGTGAAGCTTGTGAAGATGCTTGTAGATGGAGGGGTGGTGCTCCAGTCGGTGAACCCTGAGTGAGAGACGACCAAGGATGTAAGCCAAAGAGCGAAGGAGCGAGAACAAGAAGTACAAAATAGAGCTCACCAGTAGATGCAGTAATCGGTGAAGAGCAAGAACATTGGGATCGATGCGAGGGCATACCCCCATCCGTAGTCATCTATTCGGTCGTAGTACTTTCCGTGACCTCTAACTTCGCCGACGAACCAGGGCACGGTCATCGCTGTCAACGCAGGGAACGCCTTTAGGGAGCACCTGATTTCCTTGCCCACCTGGCCTTCGAGGAACCTAGGATGGTTTTCCATCTCTCGGTTGAAGATAAAGTAGTACGAGCCAGCCGCGACAGAAAAGTACATGAGATGAATGCCGATCATGGTCATGATGGAGAGTGAGAGTGTCTGTCGAAGGATGTAGTCTCTGGGCCAGATAGAGGCCGAGGCGAGTTCAGCAGCTGTGGACGAGGTGAGTGGGGGATGGGGAAAGTAGGACAACAACTGGGAAACCCAGGGCGAAGCCGGCAGGGAGGCCGATGTGTTATTGACCGACTGGAGAAGTGAAGGCACGAAACGCGAGGCCGGAAGAAGGGTTGAGTATGCCTTGTCGAACAGGTAGTCGTCCGCTGCGTCTAGAATGTATTCCATGGTTGGATGAAGGGATATAGGAGGTAACAAGGAAGAAGGTGAAGGAGAGCGCTATAGTGGAGATAAGAGGATGAAAAGGGTAAGCTTTCAGTATTATGACTGTTCAGCCCATACATATGAACACATATAGGTGGATGGATAGATGTGTGTATGTATGTCGTGTGTGGGTGTGTGTATGATGTAGAACGACCAAAGGTTGATAATCAAACGAAAAGGCTTACCTAGTCAAAGTCAGGGCTGTGTCGGAGGGAGCTAGAAGTTGGTGTTTTGTCGGAAAGAGAGTGTACGTCCGGGACGTGTTGTCGATGAGAGATAAGAGTAGAAGTAGTGGTTGAAAAGAAAGAATGTGGGAATGAATCAAACTAGAGACAGACAGACAGACAGAATGCTCTCTGGATGATATGGGTAGAAGAGAATGGATGGAGTGACTAAAGGCGAAGCAGAAGGGAAAAAAGTGGTTCGATTGAAATGCCCAGGAGAAAACAAAGTCGGCCGGATGGTGGCGGAAGAAAGAGAAGCACTAGGGCTTGAGGGAACGTTCACGAACGATCAACAATTCTCGCGATGAATTCCCTGATTCAGTTTTCTCTTCTCTTCTTTTCTTTTGACACAGACAATCAAAGTGTGCACTACGTGTGCGGGTGAAAGTGTATGTTCTTGAGAGTGTGTGTGTGTGTATGAGAGTACAAAGTTAAACGAGTGTGTTACTTGTGAGAGTTCTCGTCGGTCAAAAAACGAAACCCCCGTTAAAAAAAATACAAAATAATAATAATAAAAAATAAAAATGTACAGTGCCGGCGAACTCGGAGGCGCAGCAGCCGGGATGATTTATCTGATTGGCTTTCGTTCATTACGTAAGAAGCTGTGTTTTCGTATGTGGCGGACCAACAAGGTACGACATCTTCATACTTCGAATGCCGCCAGGGCGCAACATAGATATCGGAGGCAGAGCATACTGAGCTCTTTGGTGTTTGTCTCTGGTGTCTGTGACAAATTGGTTTGTAGTAGTAGTGGTGAGAGCGCCGCTTACAAGAGAATTTTTTGTCACTTTATTAAGGATAGTACTCATTCTGTTAGAATCCTCTACTTTATCGCTATGATGCGTTATCCTCTCCCTCTTCTCTCTTCTCTCTTCTCTCTTCTCTCTTCTTCTTCTTCTTCTTCTTGCATACTTTCCCTTCCGTAGAAAACCATTCATCTGTTTACATGTCTCTCTTCGTCCTCCTTCTCTACTCTGTATCATGAATGTCTAGTTCTTACATCTCTTGCAGTTTCTTTCCCTCGGTAAACCTGTTCTGCGTCTCTGTCTCCGATATACACTTTCACTCTCGCATAAGCACTCAATTGTTCCTCCATGCAGTCCATGTCTGCGCTTTTCCGCTCTTCCTTCACACAACAGAGCTTATCCACATCAATAGAGCAACCGCTAGACAGACACTTGCAGACCACACGAAGAAAGAGAATAGGGAGAAAGTCTAGGTTGCTTTGTCTTTGGATAAATACACATATATATTCTCGTCCTGTGCTTACAAATACACATGTTCTCCCGACTCTCAACGGACCTTCTTCAGACGGTCACGACCTCCTTTCCTCTCCTCCCAGCAGTACTGAGACATCCCTCGACGACGCCTAAGAGATGAGAGTTTTCCAAAGCGGCGGCCACTCGTTCCTTGTCATTCAGCTGCTTGTTGACAGCTACTTCCGATTGATGACTTCCTTCTTTCACCCGAATGTCGACCTTGTAACGTTCGGGCAGGGATCTCAGAAGTCGGACTCGGAGGGAGAGACCTTTGTTTTTCGATTGTGTATCCGTACAAGTGCGTGCGTCAAATGTGCAAGTAATTCGTTTGTTCGACAAACATGCCATCAGCTTTAAACACATACACAGTCACAGACATGAATAGGAACACAGAACGCACCGATCAGAGTGGCCATCGAACAATGAGGAATCGTGGGAGTGAATTCGACAAGCACATGGTTGTTCGTCAATGTGACTTGAGAATTCGAGACGACAGCCAGTTGTTCCAACGTCAACGGATGTTCTGGGTCGGTTATCGATCTGAGCAGGTCTTTTGAACCGACAAGCTGTTAGTCAGCCCGGGTACGAACAACGTGGACACCACATGAGAGAGGAGAATGACTAACCGAAAATCTCCTCCTCATCAATATCCTCGACTTCTTCTTCTTCTTCTTCCACTTTTTCACCGGCCTCGTCCTCGCTATCCTTAATCTCGATAGCAGACGACCGGAAAGACTCCCCCGCTTCTTCCGTCCAGAGAGACCGGACCGTCCGGTTCTTCAAGTTTCTTTTTGAGTTTCCTGGAAGAGACCCCGTAGCGGCGTGCACGATCGGGTTTGCGTTGTCCAACGAGTTTTGCTGCATTGTGTGTGTGTGTGTGTGTGTGTGTGTGTGTGTTGTGTATATGTATGTGAATTGTAATTTCGAATCACTCCTTTGACCCTAGGTTACGGCGTCAAATGACTCAGAAACTAGAAAGAGAGACAGGAACAAAGAAAGGAGAGTGCGAGAGGTTCTAGAAGGGAGGAGAGGTTTTGGAATATATGTTCTTCTTCTGCTGCTTCTTTGTTGGGGTAAAATAGGAGGCGAGATGACTGAAGAGATGATCCGGGAAGGAATTAATTTCCCTCGCGGCCAATCTTCGATCGGGTTTAGTTGGGCAGGCAAGAGGAACGAAAGACAACAATATAGTTTTTTACAACACAAATCAAAATAGAGACAATACAAAAGAATGAAGAGAGGAAGGAAAAGACTACGAAAAAGGAAATCTCGATTACTGCGCACTTGATTGTCCCCTTGACCAGGAACGCCCCCTGACGGCCCTGACCCCCAAAGGGCACAGGCCGAGAGCACCGACCCAACGCAACAACGCACAGACCTCCTTTCATACACACAAACCTTCTGGCTCTACCCCAACCCAAGTAGATACCGTCAACTTCCACTTGGAACACTATCTTGCTTTCCCTTCAACTTTTTTTTTCGTTCTCGACTCTTGAAAGACAACTATACTTCTATCCAAGTCAACCGGGACATTCCCATCCCCTAAGACTCTCTCTCCCTCTTCTCCCTCCTCAACCACCAAATTCAACCCACCGCTTGATGCCTTCTTCCTCTTCAGATTCAGAAGCGAATCCAAACTCGCCTGCTTCTCAGGCCTCTTCGAGCTCTTCAAACATGGATGAACGTCTCGGTCCACCCGGATACGGTTACGTCGCTTTCTCAATCGTCAGCGGTATTCAGGCAGGAAAACAGGCTCTAGAAAAGTCGGTCGCCGCTGTGGGAGGACTTGTCAAAAGGGAATCTGGCTCGGACGAAGAAGATCGAATCCTCAGAGAGAACGCTGTCAGTCCAGACTTTTCGCTTGGCCCAGCCAACAGGTTAGTATCTTGCTCCTCTTCACGTTTGCTGTCCTTTCTCTGCTATGACCTCTGTCTTTGCTTGTCTTGTCTCTCTCTCTCTCTCCTCTCTTTCTTTGATGCCCTCATCAAGAGTGTCTGGACTTGAGCAAAGAGAGAGACAACAACGCATATGCATGTGCAAACGGCGAGGAATATGACAACTTCTCCGCTAATCCGACGGCATGCATATACTCATCTTGACTTTGGTTGGGGGCCACACAATACCCTTCTTTTTCCTTCTTCTTTCCTTCACTCTCACTCTCCTCTACGCTCCTATCAATTCAGACAATCCCATACTTCCTCATACCCTGCACCCTCACAGTATGCTCTTTCCGGTTTAACCCAGAACTCAGGCCAGGTTTCATCATTATCTCGACAGACCGTCCCTCAGCAGGGCTTATCCACTCTGTTCACCACTCCGACCATCAAAAGTCTACCTAGCATCCGGGTCGACCCAGAAACAAGACGGACGCTAGTCGATGTCGGTCCAAAAGGAGCGAGAAATCTGCCTCTCCAGATATCTGGGATCCCTTTATCTGGAGCGAAATCCAGAGTAGAAACACAAGTCAAGCTAAACATCTCGGTGTCCTTCCCTCTTGCCGGTCCGCAAAACCAAACTAGCCTTGGCTTCCTCTCAACATACACTCATCTTAAACTACAAAAAGGTGTGGCCACCAAGCGACGGTCCAAGAAGGATGCAGAAGGGATGAAGGATGTTGACCCAAAGGAAGAACAAGTCCTTCATCTCGATACCGAGGTGTATTGTGCTACCGAGGGAGCTGATAATGCGGGTCCGAATGGAAAAGGCCTAGGTCTAAGAGTGTTTGCTTGTCAAAACTGCCGAGCCCGAGAGGTGTGTTCTCTCATCTCTGTTCATTGTGAACTTGCTTTGCTTTCATCATATTGCCTCTTCCGACTCTGAAACACTGATCCATTCCATCCATCTGGAAACATCAGGTCAAACGATCACAACGGAAACTGGCTGCTAGGGTCCGGCCAACACTTTCGGACTCGGAGCTAGACTCAACCTCCACTACACCCGCCAACAGATCCCCAAATGGAACAAATGGGCAGGACGAACGACAAAAGATTGTCCTCTTCAACTGTGCCCCTCTCTTAGACTTTTCTCAAGGAGAAACCCAGCTGCCGGCTAGAGTTACCTGTTATTGTAGACATCATCGGGAGAAAGTCGGATTCATGTATGTTGAGTTCGCTTTTATGAAACCACGATGAAATCGTTGACTGACCCTATCTGACATCATCCCTTCTACATCCACTCCCCAGTATCAAGTTCATTTTGAAGAACCATCTGAACGAGATCGTCGCCTCTGGTTTGACACCCCCGATCATGATCACTGATGATCACAAGGCGACATCTTCGTCAATAGCAGCCGCCAAAGCGGCTGCTGCCGCCGCCTCTGGAGCCAACTCGGGCGTCGAATCGGCCACAGGCCGGACGAACAGAATGCCAAAAGCTATGATCATGCCCTCGAACCCGACGTCGAATGCGTCGATTAGAGGGGTCCGTCGACCATCAAAAGCCAACAAGCGAGATTCCATCTCGGCCTCGACCTCTATCGATGGAGACGAAGATGACCTTCAGGCGATCAGTCATCACCACCATCACCGAAGAAAGTCGGCTACGCCTTACGACAGACGACCCTCACCGTCATCGGCCGGAAGTTCCGTCTATGGTACCCCACGGACCACCACGAGCCAACAACTCTCGATGACCCCAATCGGCAGGCTTGGTGCATTGTCATCGTCAACCGCTCAATCGCCTGTTGATGTCTCTGGACTGGGAGATCTAAGGATCGGAGGCGTTTATTCAGATAACCAGGCTTTCTCCGGAACAAGCACGGCCGAGGCCTCGTCTTCAGAGACGACCCCGCCGGTGTCTATGTTCGGGGAGTCTGTTTCGCTCGATGCGGGGGAGCTTGTAGGTGCAATGGTCCGGCAGGCCCAGGTCGGCCGGTTGGAGGTAGATCCGATGAATGTCGAAGAAGAATTCGACCGATACACTTCCTCCCTTCAGTCAGTCAAGCCAGATAACGAACAGGAAGACATACACGATATGTCGGTCGAGGTCGCGTTTGACTCGTTAGTTGACTATGATGGTTCAGTCGCCCCTCCCTTGGTGGTTGATAGTGGCCTTGGATTGAACGTTGAGCCGGTCGCTGGATGGTCGACACCGACAGAGGAGGAACAACTATCGTTCGAATCAATGTTCACCCTACCACTTTCGCCACCAGGCTCCTCAACTATATCAACACAAACGATCGATCAGCCCTCGCCGATATTATACACCGGTCCGATAGAGCTTGACGAGTCTGGACCATCAGGCTCGGTGTCCGACCGTGGTCGACTGAATACGTTGATCCCCAACCCGTTCTGGCCAGATATTGATTCATCTTCCTCTTCTGCTGCAGAACCCTCTTCCACTTTTTCTTTACAGCAGCAGCAGCAGCAGCAGCAACAACTGCAACAACTGCAACAGCCTGAATTGAGTATGTCACTTGGACGACCATATCCGATATCGTCTCTCCCTATATTATCCCCACCGCCTCCACCGGCACCGATGATCACGCGACTCATTCCTGGCGAAGGTCCGATGCATGGAGGAATTGAGGTGACCATTTTAGGTGCAAACTTCGTACATGGTCTAACTTGCATGTTCGGAGATACAGCTTCCTCTAAAACGACGCTCTGGGGAGAATCTGCCATGGTTTGTCTGCTACCGCCGAGTGCGGCCCCAGGGCCGGTCGTCGTCAGATTCAGAAAAGATTCAGAGAATGAAGTTGAAGAACGGAGCAGTCAGATGAGTCTTCAGTTATTCACCTATCTAGATACGTCCGACCGGGCTTTGTAAGTTTTCGTCCTTCAACGTACAATCCTGTCGCTGCAATGCTTTTGAAGCTGATCTCTCTTGTTCGTCGTTGTTCGGGATCAATTCTGTCAAACAGAATGGAGCTCGCTCTTCAGGTCGTAGGACTAAAAATGACGGGTCGGATCGAAGACGCCAAGAACGTCGCCTTAAGAATTGTCGGACAAGCCCCCTCAGCCGGCAGTGAACCCTCTCGATCTCATACTAGCAACAGCAATGGTCAACAACATGCCGGCTCTTCTGTGGCAACGACCCAGCAAGCTCGTGACGCGTCCACGTCGGAAAACATTACGACCCGGTGGGAAGCAGCAGCAAACGTTGTCGGAGGAGGCAACTTCCAAGACACTGTTCTCAAATTCCTCGACCTGATCGATCTCGACTTGTTTCCCGAGATTGACAACACTGACAACGCCAAGTCAATTTCTCTTCAAAACAAACATGGACATTCGCTTCTTCACCTGGCTGTTCTTCTTGGTTTCCATAGACTTGTTGCCAGGCTCATCGCCCTTGGATCTGATCTGGACGCCCGGGATAAGAATGGGTATACTCCTCTGGCCCTGGGCGCATTGTCCGCTCGGATTGCCTGTTCCAGATTATTAATCGAGGCAGGTGCCGATATGGAGATCGTCACTGCGGAAGGTAAGCGACCAGTAGACATTGCGAGAGAACGAGATCAAATCGATGTTGTCGATTTGTTAGTAAGAGCGAGTAGACAACACTCGATCGATCGAGGCCACCTATCTTCGGTCGATGGGTCGGACGACGAAGGGGAATATGAATCTGGACATCTAGATGATGATAATCCCTCGACCGGGAATGATACTTCGGACGAGAGCGAATTTGTTCGTCGTCATCGATATCACCATCAGCAGCAGCTTGCCGCACTGGGGTCAGATGAATCAGCAGCAGCAGTAGTAGCAGTTGGAGCCGACACTTCTCTGGATTCCGATGGACTCACTGGAGACGAACAGGAAGCTGCCGACTCGACTAGGGTCGATCCATCAACAGCCAAGATCCGGCCACCGTCGAAAGTGCCGTTCATGGAATCTTGGGTGAAACGAAAGTTCTCAAATTTGCCAAACCTGGCGAACCTTAATTTGCCCCAGCAAAGGTTCCCCCATCTACCGTCGGTCGCTCACCTGACAGATCTCTCATCAACACTGGCCTTCCCTGCAAACTTTTTCCCGGCTTCGCCTTTGCCCGCTCATTTCTCTGCACTCCGCGGACGGGAGAAGACTGCTGGTCGAGAAAAAATAAACGAGAAAGTGGTGTCCTCGACAGGCGATCAGCAACATGCCTGGGATCACTACACTGCTGCTTACCCTTGGTTACCTTACGCGATCTCAGCTTGGTTGAAGGAAATGTCCCCAGGTTCGGCACCCCCGCCGGCATACCAACCTTCGGAGGAGGGTACGGCCTCGATCGACGTTAAGGATGTTAAGTCCTCGAGCGCGAGCACAACTCAACTGGCTGGTCCGTCAACATCGACGGTGTCTTCTCGCCATCAGGTTGGATATGAGCTTAAAGCAGCCTCTTCTGCCGACCACGTTAAGGCGTACGGTCATCGGACCGCTTCAAGGCGGAAAGTTAAGCAGGACCGAATGATCTGGTTCTGGCTCTCCCTTCTTGTTGTCGTGCCGTGCTACTACTTGTTCTCGTTCCTACCGATTGTTCTGATAGGAGCCAGGAAAGTTGGAAGCAAACTCTTGCCGTTTAGCGGGACGGTTGGTTGATCTACATAGGGAGTATATGTGTGTGTTTATGTGTAGGCGTATAATGGGACTCGCCTTTGTTGTAAATATATATCTTTGTCTTGTTTCTCTAACTCAATATCTTGATCTCCTCTCGTCTCTCCTCTTCTTCCTTCCCTCATGGTCTACTTGTGCCGGGTTCCTTCCTTCTCTACTTCCCTATTCTTCTTCGTCGTGATCTTTCGTATATACACTTAATCTTTATCAATCGCTTCCCTTTCGATGGCCAGCGCCATGTATGTGTCTTGTAATATATGCTTCCTTTCGTTTCCCTATATCTACCTCTTCGAATTCCTCTTTCGACCTCTTCTGATTTTCTTTTTCTTTTTCGTTCTGCTCTATCACCGATTACATGCGCCTCCAAGCTGTCATGAAGTTTTCAGATATCTGTAGGATCGTCCGAGCACAGAGGGTACAAGCAAAAATGAATTGAGCGGATGAGAAATAAACAGAATGACGTCTTGCCTCCTTCCCTGATGCTAACAGCCAGGAAACCCATCTAGCCGTCTTGGCCTATTGTCTGAATCACACCAAACCTTTCATCATCGCCATCGTACAACAAACAGATAGACCAGCTCTGTTCACAGGCTCAGTCCTTTTCGTGTACACATTCCTCCTTCGTCTTCTTTTCTACTTCACTCGTAAATTTTCAAGATTCCTCCACTTCCTACACCGTCAACACCCAGTCGGCCTCGGTCAAACTCACTTTCCCGACCAGACTCCCTAGCACTGACGGCACCGATAGATCAACGTCGTCCGTCCGGACCAGTCCGTCCGCTCATCCCTTCGGAACCGTCGATAAGCAGAGGCAGTCTTGACAGTGGACGAGCTGGAGTGGTCGTTGATCCAAATGGATTGAAAAAGCTGGCGAGGGAGAGATCGTTCGCGTCGTTAAGTGGGAGTGGTGCAGCAGCGACAGGAGCTGCAACAACATCAGCAGCAGCGATGGGAGTAGGAGCAGGAGGTCCAGGTGGAATAGTTCCAAAGGCAGGAGCTTTGGCTTCATCCAATGCCATTAGGAACTGGTTTCAGCCTCCGTCGCAGCAACAACAACAGCAGCAGCAACAACAACAACAACAACAGCCGATGTCAATATCTGGTCCTATGCCAGAGTCACCGACGTCGGTCCGATCTCATGCTAGACCATCTTCACCTCTCCTTCAATCGACAAACTCGTTCACTCGAAGAGAACTTCTAGAATCTCCAATTCCTACGCTGGCTCATAAACGATCGATCACGCCTTCCGTCCTTTCCTCTTCTACCTCCACATACAACAACAACGGCAGCGGGAGTAGTAGTCACCAACACCATTATCATGTACATGGCATAAGCAAGGCAGCACTGTTGCCATACGACGCAAAGACGATATTCAATTCTTTTGAGAAACCACCTATTCTACCTTCAGCGCCTAGTTTTGGAAACCCACATCCAACGCCGGATCCAAGTGTCGGGAGGGAACAGCCGTATCCTCACCCGTCACATCGTTCGTTTCTAGCATCTCTCTCTTCATCCTACCGTGATTTCAAGAGAAAGGGTATTTACTGATTGGATGACATTTGTTTGAACGACATGATGCGCTCTATTCAGCTACATCCGCTCTGTCGAGTTTGTTCTTGCATGTCTTGCCTTTGTTCAATGGATCACCTTTGAGCACATCGTTAGAGTCACTGAACTCGCTTGTCAAGACCCATATCCAATCTACATTTACTCGGTACCCTTCTAGGGCAATCCCTTCCCTGATCACTGACCTGAAGGACATTCTGGGAAGTGGGATGCTAACATTACAAGCTGTGAGTGATGAACGACTACTCTGCTCTGAGGGTAAGAAAAGATGTATTGTCTCCCGTCAGGCTGAATTCGATTGATGTGTAAATTGATACAGAAATTACAAGGCGTGACGGATGGCAAGCTCATAGGTCGTTTGGTTGAGCTCTGGGTGTTTTTCTGGAGTGCTATCGTTCCTTTGGTTGAAGGAATCTTTCTTCCGTTAGGTTCCGATCCACTCATCCTTAACGCCCACTCTGCCCGACCTTCTATCGCGAGTAACGATCCTCGATCAA
This sequence comes from Phaffia australis, assembly GCA_014825575.1. Classification (NCBI taxonomy): domain Eukaryota; kingdom Fungi; phylum Basidiomycota; class Tremellomycetes; order Cystofilobasidiales; family Mrakiaceae; genus Phaffia; species Phaffia australis. The sequence goes on along the minus strand of MVAH01000036.1, from coordinate 20,110 downwards.
AACGACCTGCGGCCTCTGTCGGCTCTACTGTTGGTGCTTGTTCTTCAAACTATGGCCTTGGTCTTTTATCCTCAACGTCTACTTCGTCCGTGCCTGTTTTGAGGAAGGGCTCATTCTACGCATCTTCCTTGCCGACAACGTCCTCTGGTCTTTCAGCTGGTTCATCCTCGAAAGCGTTTGAGACTCAACCTATTGATGTTAGGCAACATCTTCTCACGTTATTCCTGCTCTCCATCTTAAGAGCATTGGTTCCGAGGACGGTGGAGTTGCTAGTTTCTCCAGAGGAGATCGGGAAGAGAACGCCGCCTAGTCAGCAACAGTTGGCGAGGTTGCAACAGATGGCTCTCATTGTGCGCAGCCTTTTCCTTCGATGTTCTCTTCTTATCTTCTTTTTCTTCCCCGTTTAGAAACAGAGTCAATTCTCAAAAAGAAATGCTGTTGGTTATGGCTTTTTTTTTTCTTATCGGCAATGGGTTGGACTAGTTGATGACTCAAGCCGACCCGGCGATCGTGGCTGGTCCTGAAACAGTGACGGAACCTACGCTATCAATCTCACATCCGGAAGATACACACGGACTCCGAGAAAGCCTTGAAAGCCTTCTCCGAGCGGTCGGCCAGGCCTCGAGATCTCAAACTGTGTCTGGAGGCGTACGTCCTACTGCTACTGGTGGAGGGGGGGTGCCCAACGGTGGTCCGTATTCTGCTATGACGTACGCGTCCTTGTCAACACCTGTCAAACAGGGAGTTGCAACCGGCTTGGGCATGAGAGGATCTCCAGGTGATGAGGAAGGTGGAAAGAGGAGGGGCTGGATAGGCAGCAAAAACAAGGATAGCGCTGGCGTCGGTCCTTCTGTGGGATCTTCCCCTCTTAGGTCTCGGCCGAATGATCCTCCGCCCCGTCCGTTGTCGTTCTCGTCGTCTTCTTCGATCTCGTCTGTCCAGCCCTTTGGCTTGTCGGGAAGCTTATCGGCTATTTCTCCTAAAATGGCTACTTTGACCACTCGAAATGTCCACAAAGCCATATTAGACAGGAACGTTCATTCCTCCAAATCCCATGGCGACAGCAACAACAACAACAACAACAACAACAACAACAACACTGACGACAACGACGTAACAACAACAAAGATGACGACACCAGGAAGACTGGTATTCTCCCCAGCGGACTCGTTACGTTCAAATTCGAGCACGATTCACGGGTTAACACTTACACATCGTACCTCGAGTTTCGCTGAATCTATGTCGGATTATGTAGGTTCGGCTACACCTTCTAGACATACCAATGGTCTTTCTCTTCTCGATCCTGGTTCTAGCTCAAACTATGCTTCAGCTTCAGCTTCAGCTCGTGTATCGAACGAAAAGATCGGATCGATAGATGATGGTTCATCGGACGAGAAAAGAAACTCATCAGGCTACCCTCAATCATCCGATCGACCGTTCATCGAACTTCAGGGCCAACTACAACCGCATTCTCAAACCAGGCATGAATCTCAATCTTCTGCGGAAACACCGGACAGTTTGGTCCTGGGCAGAAGGCTAAACGAGCTCGAACAGGAAACCAAGGGGAATGATAATACGCCCCGGTTGGGGGACAAGACTCGGTCTGCTGTCGACGATTCATGGGAACAAAGAAGAGAGAGAGAGAGTCGCCGAAAGGAGGGTATGGGTGAGGGTGGTCAGGACACAGTCGGCGAGAGCAGAAATGCAGAGTGATCAGGCTTTGTTGGACATGTATAACGAATTGTGTATTACAATGATAAGAACTTGTGTTTCCGTGTCTACTCTTTCTTGCTTGCTACTTCTTTTCCTGGTTGCCACAACATCACCCTTCAGAAAGGGAAGGATGCGATAGGCAAAAGTCAATCAAGGAAAGTATGATCTGGTACAACTCATCAACGAAGTGTTTAGTTGAAAGTACATTCCTGATGGGACCCCTCACTCTGTCCCTCTTCATCACTACCAAGGCCCGAGTTCTCAACACCGAGACACAATCATTATCCGAATTCTTCAATACAGCTTCCTATAGCAAGACGACCAAATGGAGTAGATGAGGTCCTGGTCGCCCACTCTTACTCCTCGCCCTTGACGATCGGACTGGTCTCAGGCCGGGAGGCCCAACCAGTCCAACTCTCATCATAAATTGAGGAAGAGATGTTGAGCCTCTGAAGAGCTAACCAGATCGTCGCCTATCGTTCGAGAGAGAGCAAAGAGCGTGAGTTGAGTGTATGAGAGGCGAAAAAGGGACAGGACTAACAGCTGTCATTCCGGATCCGCAGGAAGCGATCACATCTCGCCTGCCTTCTAGGACAGCATCGGCTCGATCTCCCAAGACCTCTTTGAGCTTCTTGACGATCTGTTTAAGAACGCGTCCGGGTTATAACAGTTTGGTGTCAGGGTATGACTTTCTTGTCTGAGAAGAGATGGACACAATGCTGAACGAGATGAACTGACTGCCTCATCGTCGATCAATTTCCCATCCTTGACCAATTCCCCGAAGGGCAAGCTCACGCTATCTGGCATGTGTCCACTCTCCAATCCCTGTCTTGGCTCTGGAGCCTGACCGGTCCATCTAGGTCTGGGTCGGGCATCTAGTACGAGTGAGACCTTGGATGAACAATTAGACAGGACATCCGCGTAGGGAACCGTCGCTCTGTCGACGACGTTCTCGGGGACGGGATATTCGGTAGGCTTAAGGAAAGAGGGATTATAATAATATTTGATGAGTACTCTATTCTTCTTATCGCAGGACAGTTCAAACAAGTATATACTCACCGAGAAGGAGGCTGGAGACCCGGTCTCCACTTCGAAACCTTCTGCCTTCCATCCAGGAAGCCCTCCATTGAGGATGCTAACCTCGCCTGGATGTCCCATCGCCCAGAATGTGAAGGCCGCTCTGGAGGCCGAAAATAAGCCATGAGTATCATAGAGGACAACGTGGGATGAAGGCTCAATCGCTAGCTTAGCTGTTGTAGACCGAGAACAAGGCACAGTTAAATGGGTCAAGTGCCAGCTAGGGATGATCGACCTGCGATCTCTCTTGTTAAAGTGCTCTGTTTTAAACGAAGAGATCACTCACCAGCTGCTTTGGCAAAGATCTCTGGAGTAGGCAGCATATGTGTAAGCCCGAGATCATGAGTGGACGCAACATTATCGAGATCGAAAAACCTGGCCTTGGGGATTCGCTCCTTCTGAAAGTTCTGGAGAGCATTCTCGGACGAGTTAGGCACTGAAAGGTTGAAAGGAAAAGTTCAGCGAGCCAAGATATGGAGAAAAACGAGTTGAAGAAGAGGATCTCCGTACTGTGCCAACTTGCATCCAGAGGGATTACTTTCTTTCCGGACAATGCCAGTAGCTGTTTAGGCGAGATCAACGAAGGCTTCCTGAGCATATTAATGGGTGATAAATATAATAAAAGTGGTAGAGATGGTAGAGATGGTGGTCACTGGTCGAAAGGTGATGGTGAGTAAAAGTAGAGAGAGCAGACAACACGAGCACGTCGTTCGGCGGATCTTGCCGGTCAACCTCGTGATCGTCTCGCTTACGTTATCTTGGACTCTTTGACCGGTTCAGGATCCACAGTGAACGCCGACAGAGTATAGCGCAGAGTTCTAGATAGAGAGTATGGGTGTTGAAGAGGTAGAGGATGCTTGTGAGAGTAGGAGGTCGAATACTGGTGAATGAGAGATCGAGAGCTGGTTGGCGAGAGAGCAGAAATAGGGAATGAGGATAGAGCGTATATACAGCCCATGTTGAACTGTTCTACCTGGATTCGTTCCATCTTGACATCTTGCGCGCGATCCAGAGTGAAACACTTGATTCAGTTGATGAATGTGGTCTTTGCCGTCGGTGTGTGTGTATGTGTGTGTGTGTGTGTGCGCAATTGGTCGTGATCACCACGGTGGATTCTGAGAGTACACACACACACACACACACACACACATCGAGTAGCATAATTCTTGGTTCAAGTATGCTCAATCAGCAATGATGCACTATCTCAAATGGCCATCCATCCTCATTTGAGGAAATGTTCTCTCTTGAGCTTTTGCTCCTTGTCCTACTTTCTTTCTCTTTCTCATACCAGTGATCTCACTAAACGTATTCCCAAATTGGGTCTTATAGGATCGAAATTCATCTTGATAGTAACGCATCGGAGGGCTGACCACCAACGTCAATTCACCAAACGAACCATTACAAAGACAAGAACAAAAAAGGATAAAGAAAGAGTCAGCCAACCTGTTCTCCATCAAAACAAGACGAAAATCAAAAGAACACAGATATAGGAATGGAAAGAAAGGGTAGGGAGTAGATTCAGACGTAAAAGTTTCAGATCATTTTGCCGTGTCACGGGCATCATGCTCATTAAATCATTTTGGTGTTTAGGCTCAACATGTTATGGTAGTCTCTTTTTGGGCTGGTAAAGGGTGGATAAAGTATTGAGAGCAAAGAAGAAGACCTACCTGATCCACTGAACGTCCTGAAGGACAGAAGAAGAGAAGAAGAGAAGAAGGAAAAAAAAACTTGAAATTTATAGCTGGTAAGGTTGATCGAGCCTGAAATGAGGCTGACGTAATCCGTAACCAGTAATCAGGGCATCGTAATGATTACACGCTTACGTAATCACAACCCCTCTATCCATCTGGCTTTGTTTCTCTTGGCCTACTTTCATTTCCGAGCTCCCTCTGTGTTCTCTCACCTTGTATACACACATACACACACTATGGCAGAGGACAACGCAGGCTGGTCACTTACAGAATCGTAAGTGAATGTTCATTCTGTGTTCTATTTATGATGAAGTTGGACCTTCAACCTGATTGATCGTTCGCCAAAAGAGACCCATCGGTCTTCACCGCGCTTCTCACCGAGCTAGGGGTCAAAGGTCTTCAAGTCGAGGATCTCTGGTCGTTGGAGGATGAGGCGCTCAAGAACGTTGGGGAAATTAAAGCGTTCATCTTTCTCTTCAAGGTATGTCTGATTATCTTGTCTAAACTGCCTTTGGGTTCGAAGAATACAAGGAGGGTTGATGTTGGATTGGCTGACTGAACCTCATTGATGATACCATGGTTGGGATTCTTTCTTCGTGTGACGAATCATAGTATGTTGGAGGAATCGAAGAATCTAGGAAAGCGGGATCTCCCGTCAGTTCGAGCTCTTCTCGCCAGACCGTTTCGTTGAGAGAAAACTGACGAGAAGTAATACGGAATCTTCGTATCTGACTTTGATGTTTGCATCTAGGATCCGGATTTCCCAGGTTTCTTCGCTCATCAGGTCATTGACAAGTTTAGTCTTGTCTCGTCGTTTCATTCTTTATTCTTCTTTCTCTTCCTCGATCGTATCTCTGGGGCAAGAAGACCTGATTGTTTGATCTTCAAAAACTTCTTAGCGCATGCGCCACGCTCGCTATCTTGAACTCTGTCTTTAACTTTCCTCTAAGTGGACAGACAGAGGACGACAGGTTTGAACTTGGACCTGAATTGGAGAACTTGAAAGAATTTGGACATGGCATGGACCCTAGCGTACGTTTTTCTCTGTTTCGTATCCAGGCGGTGTGCTCTCTTTGTTAATGTGTTGATGCTGACAACATGAGACGTGATGAACTTGGTAAACACAGACGCTAGGATACACGATCTCTAACTCCGACAAAGTCAGTCTTTCCCTTTGGTCCTCCGACACATCATACAGTTCATACTGAATTCTCTCTCTTTCTCGAACATCTGTCTACGTGAATAGATTCGAGAAGTTCACAACTCGTTCGCCAGATCCGACCCGTTCTCTATTGACTCATCTATACCCTCCGAGCCTTCAGATGCCTATCATTTCATCTCTTACCTTCCCTCGTCAGGTACGCTCTATGAACTCGATGGCCTTCAGTCTTACCCTAGGTCACACGGTCATATCCCAACAAAGGATGATCAAGAATGGATAGGGAGAGCTCGAGAAGTGATCCAAGAACGGATCTCTAGTTATCCGGTGGGCGCTCTGGAATTCTCGCTCTTGGCGGTTGTGAAGGATCCGATGAGCGAATTGAGAAAAGAGTTGAAGGAGGCAGAGAAGGCCAATCAAGAGTATTTGACCGATCAGGTTAAAGAAAAGATCGAGGAGGAGGAAGCTAAGAGAAAGAGATGGGCTTTTGAAAACTCTGTAGGTTACTCTCTTCGTCCCTTTTTTTTCTTTCTCGTTTCCTTCTTCTTTCTTTCTTTCTCGATCCGCGCTCCGATTGACCGGGTCCCTCTCTTTGAATTCGTTCATATGTCAACGACAAAAGCTTCGAAAACATAACCATATTTCATTCGCCCATCAGCTTCTCCTAGGACTAGCCAAAGCAGGTAGTCTGAACTCTGCTATCGATTCCGCCAAACTTAAAGCGAAGGACAGGAAGGATAGAAAGATCGCGAGGAAAGCGAGGACCGAAGAGAAGGACACGGAGATGTCGTGATTTACTCTTCTGAACTAAGAAAGAACAAAGCTCAATGGATTGGGTGAATGAATGGATCGTCTGCCTCTTTCCTTCATCCTATCTTGTCTTTGTCTCTTCCTTCCTTCTGTTATGTCCCATCTACGTGCATACTCCCCAACACCTTGATTGGATTCTAGTTCATTTTAATAATTAATAAACAAACCAAAAAGAGAGAAAAGATAGAAAGCAAAAGAACAAAGAAGAAGGAAAAGAAAACGTTGTTCTCTCTTCTTTCTCCCTGTATTAGAATACAACGGTCTTTTCTATTTTGAGAAGGAAAGATCACTTGTTGAAGTGTGAAAATGATGCTAATAGATGCAGTTGATGCTCGAGGCGATTTAGAGATAGAGAAAAAACCTATATGAGAGATGAGGAAGGGACCAAAGTAAGTCATCGTCACCGAACGAAGGAGAAGAGATACTTGAAAGAAGTCGAAAGTTGGGAACGCACGAATTTAGAAAAGAAATCTATACGGAAAATGCCCGAAGGTTAAAGAGAGGAGGGACAAAGAAAATCAAAGGGGATCCTTTTATCTATCAACAAAATCCATGATCTATTTGGTTTTGTATTCTTGTTGGTTTTTTTTTAGAAGAGACCCTGAATGTTGCCGTCTTCATCCAAACCGATGTCGAAGAAACCAGGTCGCGTACCCAATCCAGGCAAAGTCTGGACGGCTCCGCAAAGCGGGTAGAGGAAACCAGCTCCGGCGGCAAGCTTGACGTTTCGAATAGGAATCTTGAATCCGGTGGGCACTCCCTTTCGCTCTGGCTCGTGGGAGAACGAAAGAGGAGTCTTGGCCATGCAGATCGGCAAGTTGGCATAACCTGAAAAGTCAAAGTGGTTAATATAAATGGTCAGACTTCAGATCTTCCCTTTTTTATTCACATAGTAGGAGGGATATGAGTAAGACAAACCCTGGGCAGTGTAGGTATCGATCTGCTTCTGAGCTTCAGGCTCGATGGTGATTCCATCAGCACCGTACATCTCCTTGGCGATCGTCTCGATCTTGTTCTCGATGGAGTTGTTGGTGTCATAGAGGAACTCGAAGTTGTTTTCCTCCTCGCAAGCCTTGATGACAGCGTTGGCAAGATCGATCGCACCCTCTCCTCCCTTGGCCCAGTGGTTAGATCCAACAGCCTGATCGGCTCCGGCGGCGAGCGCGTACTTTCGGACGAGCTCCATCTCGGCAGGAGTATCGTTACTAAATCAATTCATGGTCAAACGGCGATCAGTCCAAGAGGCAAAGAGGACAGACGAAAGGAAAATCACTTACGTGAACTGGTTGATGGCAACGATGACCTTGATTCCGTACTTCTTGGCGTTCTCGATGTGCTTGCCCAAGTTGCAGCATCCCTTCTCAAGGGTCTCAAGATCCTCGTTCAAGTAGGTCTCGGCCAAAGGCTTACCAGGCGTCACCTCGGGTCCTCCTCCATGCATCTTCAGAGCTCGGATGGTAGCAACCAAAACGACGGCGTTAGCCTTCAAGCCAGACACTCGGCATTTGACTTTTTATAAATCAAAAACAAGAGATGTCAGTTAATTTGAAATGTTATCCGAGATTTTGGACGGCACCCAAGGGAGAGAATTCAACATACTGTTGCAGAACTTCTCCATTCCGATGTCGGCTCCGAAACCGGCCTCAGTGATACAGTAACCGGTTCTACTGGCATCGTCACCCTCCTCAGTACCAGCCAACTTGAGTGCGATCTTATCAGCAATGATAGACGAGTTTCCGTGAGCGATGTTGGCGAAAGGTCCGGCGTGAACAAACACGGGAGTTCCCTCGAGCGTTTGCATAAGGGTGGGCTTGATAGCATCCTTCATGAGCACGGCGAGCGCACCAGAGCATCCAATATCGTCAGCGGTAACGGGCTGTCCGGACCTGCTGGTGGCAACAACCATCTTGCCCAATCTGAATCGAAATTAAGAATGACGAAATTGATTGGAAAAATCAGCAACAAATCGCATCATCAAGAGGAAAGCAAGGAAAGGAAGAAAAAGGGCTGAACGAACCGGTCCTGCATATCTTTGAGGTCCTTGCTGAGTGCGAGGACGGCCATGACCTCACTGGCAACGGAGATATCGAATCCGGTTTCTCTGGAGAAACCCTTCTCGGTAGCGGCCTGACCGATGGTGACCTTTCGAAGGTATCGATCGTTGACATCCAATACTCGGTTCCAGGTGATAGTCTCAGGGTCAATGTCGAGTCGAGCAAACTTGCTCTGCTCCTCGGGGGTCAAGTCATCGGGGTTGGTCTTGTTGATACCAAGCTTCTCAAGTCGCTTGAGCATGATAGGAGCAAAGGTTCGGACACCCTTCTTAGCGGGGCATAGTCGGCTGAACAAAGCCTTGTCAGTCTGGGTGTTTTCGTGGAAGATTCTGGCGTCCATAGCGGCGGCGAGCAAGTTGTTGGCAGCGGAGACAGCGTGGATATCACCGGTCAAGTGCAAGTTGAACTCGGTCATAGGAATAACCTGGGAGTATCCTCCACCGGCGGCTCCTCCCTTGATACCAAAGGTCGGTCCCTGAGAAGGCTGTCGGACACAGGCAAAGGCGGACTTGCCGAGATGAGCACCGAGGGCCTGGGCGAGACCGATGGTGGTGGTCGACTTGCCCTCTCCGAGGGGAGTTGGGGTAATACCGGCAACGACGATATACTTTCCATCCTTTCGGTGGCTCAATCGGTCCAAGACGGAAAGCTCGATCTTGGCCTTGTATCGGCCGTAGCTCTCGACCTCACTGGGCGAGAGTCCAATCTCGGAAGCGATGTCAATCACTGGCTTGGGAGTCTGGGAAACAGCGATCTCGATATCACTGGGAACCTTCTCTAACAAGTGGAGAGGGTTAATGGTAATCTTTCGCTCTCGACCCTGCTCGAATCGTCTCTTGGCAGAGTCAAACGTGTTCTGCATCAACTTGGCAACCGTCATCGGTCCAACTCCTCCAGGGACAGGGGTGATGAACGAAGCGACCTTGGATGCTCCCTCGAAATCCACATCACCGACGAGTCTCTGGCCAGACTTCTTGGTGGCGTCAGGGATGAAGTTGGTCCCGACGTCGATAACGACACAGCCTGGCTTGAGCCATTCTCCCTTGACGTATTGAGCCTTGCCGATGGCAGCGACAACGATGTCGGCTCCCTTGACGATCTCGGGAAGGTTCTTGGTCCTGGAGTGGCACTGGGTGACGGTAGCGTCTCGCTCTCGGAGCAAGGCGCAGACAGGCGAACCGACAATGTCGGATCGACCGAGGACGACGGCGTTCTTTCCAGAGATGTCAACGTTGGCAGAGTCGAGCAAATCAATCACACCAGCGGGAGTGCAGGGGGTGAAAAGAGGGGTGGTAAGTCGGGAAGAAAGGTGGCCGATGTTGGTAGGGTGGAAACTGGAGGAGAGGGGAGGAACGGTTTCAACATATGGATCAAGTGAACTGAGCAAAGGAAAAGAGAGATGGAGGAGGAGAAATCAAGAAAGTTGTCTACGTACCCGTCGACATCCTTGGCTTCGCTAACGCTCTCGACAACTCTTCGTTCACCATCGGACGAGACACCCTCACCGAGAGGAAGCTGGACGAGGATACCATCGACGGTATCGTCGTTGTTGCACTCTCTGACCTTGGCAATAATCTCCTCGACGGTCGAGGTCTCGGACAAGTGGACGAGCGAGCACTTCATGCCGGCCTCCTCGGCAGCCTTGAGCTTCATCTTGACATAAGTAGATGAGTCCGGTCGGGATCCTCGCTGGAGGATCACCAAGTTTGGCTGGAATCGAGGGAAGGTTGACTGGATGGAAGCGATCTCGGAAGCGATCTTGGCTCGGACACTCCTGTGGTAGAGTAAACAAGGGAAGCGGAGGATGAGGAAAGAGGAAATCGCAGTCAGTCTAACTGATTTTGTTTTATTTTTGAAACATTGAAAATTTCGAAAGATCCCCTCTAAAACAGCGCAAGATTTCGATAAACGAAGTGATAAATAGAAACCAGCGAGATGGCCGATTGAAGCTCTTTCTTCTCATACGAAGAGAAGGAAGGCGAATGTTGAACTTGATGGGACATATGGAGATAGGATGGGTATATGCAGGAACAAGAGAACGAAGCGATCGAGAAGGTGCCTTGGTTTTTTTTTTCTCTTCTTAGCCGTCCCTGAAAAATCCTCTCTTTTTTTTTTCTTCTGCTTCTTCCCAAGCAGAGGGCCAAAAGGAAAAAGAAGAAAGAAAAAAGAAGAGAAGAAAACTGGACCAAGAGAAAAGAAGAGGACGAACTTGGCCAAAGCGTTTCCGTCGATGAGCTGAGCCTGGGTCTCAACACCCTCCATCGGTTGGGCCGAGGCGTTAACGGCAGAAGAAGAGATGGACATTCGCTGGAAAGACTGGACAGGAGAAACTAAAAAGGAAGGTCTGCTGGGACTAGAAAGACGGATGGAAGAAGTCCTCTGTGAAAAAAGTCCTTGTCGGATGGAAGAAATAGATCTGGTGTTATCTCTGAAAGATGAGGTGCTGATGGTCCGTCTGAGGATAGAGCGGTTGAGCATGGTGAAGAAGGAAGAAGAGAAAATATATAATATAATATAATAAATATTATTAAAAATGGAAATAATTTCCCTTGGGAGAGATAAGCCGATGGTGTGAGGATGGTAAAGAGAAAAGCGGTCCGCCCGGCGTTGAGGATTGTCTCGGTGCGGTGAGGAGGGGGAAGGTGAAAAATTCGTTGACCTTGTTGAGTCACGTGAGTACAGAGGAAGGTCGCGTTGGCTAGCGCATGTGGTTATGGCCTACACAGCATGTGTGCCATATGCACTGCTTTCGTCAGGTTACATTCGTTCACACGTGTTTGTTCTGAGCCCTGGACATACACCCACTTCCAGGAGGAACGCTAACCTTTCTACCTCACTTCTCGTTCAAGCATTCAATCTTTCATCGATCGCGTCTGCTATTATGACTGGCATATCGGTCCTGGTCCCTATCCCTGTCCCGGCCATCTCTATCCCTATGTCTGCCGCTGTTTCTGTCTGAATCTCTTCCATATCCAGCAGGACTTCTCGAACGGCTTCTTCTCCTTCCTCCTCCGTCTCCTCCGCCTCCTCTGCCTCCTCCCCCTGGGCCACTTCGATAGTCTCTTCCTGAATCCCTTCTTGGCTCGTCTTCTCTCCGTCTCCCTTCGGCTCGTCTGTCGTCCCGTGGCCGATCAGCACGATCATCTCTTTGCGCGCCCTTGGATGAGCCGCTTCGAGAGAGATCTCGATCGTCAAACACCATACCCATGGAAGATTGGCCTCCTCGTTGATCGAAACGCTGGTCTCGGTGTCCTCCTCCTCCACCTCCTCCTCTTGCGCCACCAGACCCGCCACGGCTACCCCCTCCTCCTCCTCCTCCTCCTCGACCATTAGACGCAGACGACACCTTGAGCGCGGCAGAGCCCCATGAACCTCCCATCTTGGAAACGGATTGAGAGCTATATATCATTCATCGTAAACGGAAACATCAGCCGGTTGAAATTTGAAAAACACGTCAAGAAGATACAAGTCGAGTTGGCTGACGACTCCAAGATGAGACACTCACAAATCTACCCAAATTCGGCGATCGTCCACAAGCACGTTTTGCATCTTGAAGTACGCCTGAAAGAATTCAACAAAGAAATCCATCGTCAATCACTCAAATACCAGAGAAGGAGAAACAGAGGATAGAACAGGATGACGACCAATTATGGCGCGCCAATGGTTTCCAGACCTGACCAAGAAAGAAAAAAGACTACGCACCTGCTCGGCTTCTTCCCTCTTGTCAAACTCGACGAACGCGTACTGTAGACTATCCCCGGTCTTTTTGTCCCTGATGACCTCACAACTCATGATCTTTCCAAACCTCGAGAAGATCAACTCCAGATCTTCATCCCTCGTGACCGGGTTGAGCTTACACACGAACAACACGTTCTCCGGTGGTCGGACGTTCGCAAACGGAAGATCTCCAATCATCTCCAACGTTAGAGCCGAAGCAGACGCAGCGGCTAGACGACGTTCTTCCTCCGCCTGTTCAACAGGTAGCGTCTCCAGAGGGTCTTCGTTGTCGGCTATTCGTAGATTGAAGTTTGTGTCTGGAATCATCGTCGGCGAACTAGGCGGAACGAGTAAACCAGGCGGATCGTCGAATGGATCATCTGTGAAGATGTACGAAAGATGTACAAGAGATGTGTTGGATAAGCACGCTGCTTCAGATATGTCTTTGTGTACTCTGTTGCTTGAAAATGAATGAATGAAAAAATCACCTAGTATCACGACGTGTCGGATCCTGATATCCTTCATCGGCCTTCCCGTTCCATCAACAAACGTCTCGTTCATCTTTTCCAACACATCCAGACCCTCGACCACCGATCCAAACACAGGGTGTTTCCCATCTAGATAATCAATAGGTCCTTCATTCAGTGTCAAGAAAAACTGACTACCACATCCACCTTTAGGACCTCCAGCGAAAGCCATGGAGACCGTCCCTCGGCTTGTGTGTTTCAAACTTTGGACGATTGGTGGCTTGAAGTATCGAGGCACAGAATCATCAGACGGAGAGGACAAGTACGAGAAGATCGACTCTCCGCCTTCTCCCGTAGCGGTTGGGTCTCCGGTTTGAGCTATAAAGTCCTTCGAGACTGTATCGATAGGACAAAAGAGAGATGAGACGAAGGCGCATTGATCGACCTATGGATCAGCAGACGACCCAAAAAGCTCTCTAAGAATCTCAAAAAGAAAAGAAAAAAAGAGAAAGAATTCATCCCTACCATTAAAGAATGCGTTCAGATTGTAGTAGTAAACTTTACATAACTATGTTTCCGTGATTTTTTCCCAATCAAACATGCCCATGTATACATAGGAGGAAGAGATCAGTCCTTGATCTACGAGACAAGTATCTCGGCTAAACGGAAAGGTAAGAGCTTACCTTCAAGAAATTTAGACACAGTTCGGGACAAGCTTCAGTCTCTAGATCAATTACCAGATCTCCCAGTGAGGTCTCGAGCAGCACACTCATCGCGAGTAAGATGGTCCAGGTGGTTGAGTTCGAAAGAAACGAAGGTAGACCAAAGATGATGATGATGGATGTATCAGTCGCGTCCACACGGTATCTGGATGGACCCGATAGAAAAGCTAACCTCAACGAATGCAACCCTAACGAGTGACTTTATTTCTTTGACGATCTTCCCACTTAATTCGCTGCCCACATTTCCATCCTTATTCTCCCATCCGGTAAAGGTCTTTCGATTTCCTGAGCTCTTTCTTTTCACTCTTTCCACAATGAGACCCAGTCCGATTTCTTTGTCGAAGCTCGCAAAGATCCCTCCGCCGTTCTATGTGCCTCCTTCGTCGGTGAGATCATACACCGTACCCGGATATCTGCACTTCACCCAGCCCTGCCGACGGATGGAGTTTGAATACCATCAGTCGGATGTCACTGCCGAGGGTATGAGGTGAGACTTCAATTGTTTGGTATCCATCCCTAGCAAAGAACCAAGAGGAGAAAGAGGCTCTGCTAGCTGGACCACTTTGGTCTTATCTTTCTGTGCTCTTAACCTCTTCCGTCTGATTTTCGTGTGGTCTATTCATCGAGCAACATGTCCTGATACTTTCTTTCTCCTTCATCCTTTCTTTTTCTCTCTCTCTCTATAGGGAATACCTTCGAACATCCATCATCCGACTGGCTAAGGCCAACCCTCAGACAGAGTTTATTGTTCGTTCGGCCCGAGGAGGAAAAGCTCCTGTGGTTCGGGCTATATACAGTGCGTCTTCACTTTTCCTTCTCCCTCTTTTCTACTTCTCGGCCGTCTTTCCTCCTTGTTTCTTGGTTACATGGCCGGGATCGAACTGATGGTTATCGTCGGCCTGTGTCGCTAATCGATTGTTACTTTTACGGTCCTAATTTAATCTCGGGTGCTGGCTGTATCAGCTACTGGAAGAGAGAAGTCGGTTTGCTTGAAGCAGCTCCGACCGGACACTGTCGAATCACGTGTACGTATACTCTGTTCATACCAAACCATCCACTCTCCCTCTCAGACTCTTCACTCATCCGTTTCCTTGCCTTGAACGATCCGACGAAACAAAAAAAAAAACTTAAAACTTGATCAGGTCCGAAACTTGCTTCGACAATCAGGAAACAGGATCTTCTCCCTCCGTCATGCTCAGATCCAACCTGGTCCTGGCTCGACCTCTGCTCGTGGAATTTGGAGTGGAATGCATATCCCAAAGCCTTTCAACATTTAATCTTGCTTTCCGAAAGACAAAAGAAACAAGTAGAGGTAGGAAGGGAACGGAAGAGGTGGAAGGAGGGAAGGAGGGAAGGAGAGGGAAAGGAAGGGGTTTGTCATATGTACATGGACCATTTCTATTTTACTTTCCCCGAGTCGGACAGTACAACGAGGAAGAAGAAAGCAGGATGCAGGAAGCAGAAAAAAATAGAAGAAGGAAAAAAGATCAAGAAGAAAAGAAAAAGGAAAAGGAAAGGAAAGAAAACAAAAGGATTTATATGAGAGAGGGTAGAGACAGAGAGAAAGAAGACTAGATCGAATGGTTTGATGTATCTCTACATCGTTAAGAAAAAGGTGATGAGGCGTGACTATGAGCAAGTTGATCGGAAGTCTTCATGATCCTTTCTCGTGCCTTCACTTGCTTGGCACGTATATGTAGACGACGACAAGAAGCAGAGAGATATCTATAGTGAAGAGTTATAATCATTCATTCATTTTGGGTTTCGTTTCCTCTTCCCCCTTCTCCTCCCTCTCTCAAGCATTCGAGGGTGATTGACCGTCCGGCAACACTCTTAATAGCCAGTCCGCTCTCCTCTTCATCTCCTGCTCTTTCTCCAGACCCAACTTCTCTCCAGAAGGTTGATCCGACCCGAACTCTGTCATGTCGCCCTCACCCTCACCGCCTAGTTGAGCTTCCAGCTGTCTCAACATCTCCTTACTCTCATCAGGCTGACCATCCTCCGGGAAATCACTCAGTCCAAGCGCTCGTCGTCTCATGACCATGGCATTTCCGTTGAACTGAGCAGAGTAGGCGGCCTCGTCAAACTGGCGGACTTTGGCAATTAACCACTCGAGAGCGGGCATATCAAACACGAGCTCGTGGGTCTTGAGGATATCAAGAGTAGAAATTGACGAGATCGAGGCAAGCCTCATGGCCGGGATATTGCTGATCGATCGAGGGAGTAGGTTTGAAGGCGGAACCGCGAATGGCGAGTGAAGGAACAGAGTCTTTTTGTAACCAAGCTCTGAGGGAGCGAGAGAACGAAGAGAAAAAAAAAGAAAAAAGGAAAAAGATCAAGAGAAACAAGATGGTTAGGATCAAAAGGGAATGCAGACGGAGAAAAAGCGATCGAGACACACCTTTCAGTCGGTTACTTATGTGAGCCGACTTGGAGGCCGCCTGGATCATCTTAACAGGCTTGCCAGGCTTGGCAGCTCGCTTGGCCGGGACAAGCCAATCCTCCATGACGAGTCCCTGCGAATCGACCACTCGAAGTCGTCCTTCTCGCATTCGTTGGGACAGAGCGATCTTGAAGCCAAGCTGACGAGTCTTTCGAGTCAAATCTGTAGACCAATCTCGAGGCTTTGGACCGTGGATAGATCCTCCTCCGACACCTGTCGAGCGTGTATGAAGAACAGAGCAAAAGAGAAAAGAAAAGGAGGATCCCATGATGATTTCACAGTCAGATGATTAGCAAGATGAGGGAGAGTAAGATTCGTCCGGTCAAGAGAAGAGTAAGAGACACGTACGGATACCGCTTCCAGAATCACCAACTCGAGCCTTTCCTGTTCCTTTCTGTGGCCGGAGCTTCTTTCCACTTCCTCTGACTTCGTCCCTACGAAGCGAACTCGCTGTTCCTTGTCTCAACAAAGTCATATGGTGAATCACACACTGGTGTAGGATATCCTTCCTCAGAGGAACACCAAAGATATCTCGAGGAAGTGGAATGATGGTCTCGGCCGCCTGAGCAGGAGGAACTGTCGGAGTGATCGAGGAAAGAGGAGTGTAGATAGGGAAGAGGGGCGCATAAGGTGGTTTGGGGCTAAACGCTGTCGGCGAGATTGGGTTGACTGGAAGAGAAGACGAAGACAGGCGAGACAAAGAGAAGAAGGGGATGATTCAGGGCATGAGTCACATCAACCATAAAGAAAGAGGCAACATCCACAGAGAAGACTGCGATGTAGAAAGAAGAGCGGAAGAAAGAAACGAGAAAAGGAGGATGTAAAGGAGAAGCTCTCTCAAAATAAAAGAGTTGGGAACACGTCCAAATGCAGCCGTATACCAAGACCACTCTCTGGTCTCTTGTCATAAGCTTGGAGCTGTTCACCGAGCTCCCTAGACGACAAAGACATGACCCTTTGAAGGAGATAGTATAGGAAGAACAGCAATCCAAAGAGAAAACAAGCTCTCACCGATCTTTCCATCGACAACGACATCCCGTTTAGGATCAAGGATCAGATGATGCGAGTGAGCCTGTCGGACCAAGGAAGGTCCAACTCTGCATCCAGAGTTCAAAGCGACCCGACCCGACCCAACCGAGGCGGAGCCCTGCCTAAGAGAAGCGAGTAGCGAGCGAGAGGCCATCTTGGGTAGCAAAAGGAGAGCAAAGGGTGAGGGAGAAGACTGTGTCCGTATCCTTTGTGAGTTGCGAAAAGCAAAGAAATCTCGGCAGAGGGAATGTCGAGTGGTTCATTTTTTGATTTATTTATATGACCTTAAGTGATAAGCATGGTAGTTATCTAAGAGCACAGCCTGAAGCACGTGATACAATTACCCGCTCTAGAGATGATAATATAGACTACCGGCTAGCGATAGTAGTAGAACAAGAATAAGCTAGAAGAAGGCTTGAGTAGTGTCCTTCAGACAAACCCCATGGGTTGCATATGTGTTTATCAGAGCGCTATCAAAACACAGAGTACTATCTTGACAGTGACACACCAAGGAAAGAAAGCAAAGGAAAGGAAAGAGAAAGAGAACGAAAGCGATCCTACCTGGTGAGAATAGTACCCATTGGGGATGATGAATCAACAAGAATGAATTTCGTTTGACCTTCTTCTTCCTATCTTCCTTCTACCATCAACTCGTTCTTTGTACTTCTTGTTTCCACACAGACATACAGATAGAGAGCTACGTCCAACCGTTTGCCATACGCGTTTATCGAGTTTGACACTACCTCCGACACCCTACTCAATCGCTTCCGATGTTAGGTCTGCTCACTCGAATCACATCGTTCGTTCCTTCCCGTGTGAACCGTGTGGTCGAAGCGTTCCGGATATCACATACTGGTCCGGTCGATGACCCGTCCGGGATGACCCCTTGGGGGTTCATTGTATCCTATTATGGTCTCGTCTTGCTTGCCGTAGCTTTGATAACCAATCGGATCTGGGCCGTCGTCAGACCAGCCGGTCCGATGGACCGTCGACAAGCGGAACAAGACGACTCATCAATCGAACAGCCTCGATGGAAGGTTGCCTTTCGGAGAGTGTTGACCTCAACTCGAACCCACAGGTTGCTCAGAATCCCGTCTTTTCTCTATGTTCTCTACTATATCTACCTTCTCACCTTGTGTCTGCTTCCTCATCCGACTTCCCCGGCCGCATCTCCATGGATGGCTTCCCTCCCACTCGTCGAACAGACGCTCGCAACGCCTACCGAAAAGCTCTTCAAACGGGTCTTTACCAGTGTTGCGGTCGGACTGATCACCGGCACGTTCGCTCGCTCCCTTGAAGGCCTCGCCCATGTAGGCTCTCAGTCCAACTTGTTCTCGTTCGGGTTCCTTCTTCATCTATACTCGAATCCGTTCATGCACCGCAAACAGCCGGGGTTGAGCAGACCAGATTGGAACATTTTATTTGTCATCTGGTTGACAACCGTGCAATTCGCTTGGCTGCACGGAGCCGAGTGTTCTCAGCGATGGGCCAGAAATAGGCTGTTGCCCACCGCAGTTTGTGGATTGATCCAAGTCGTAAGAGAACCCTTCTTCTTTCCCTTGCCTCTGTTCTCGCTCTGATACCTAACCCAAGCTGACCTTGAGCCTCTTTCTTATGACCGAACGGACGATGGCAAACGATGGTAACTTGATCGTTGCATGTACGGGACCTTCGATCAGTCCCACTTCACCTATCTTCTTCTCACGTCTCCTTCGGCCCTACCTGCTTTCACATCAGCCTCGAACATGTTTACGCTCTTGCACTTCACCATCCTAGCTCTCACGCTGGTACTTTCGTTCTTCACTCAACTTCTCACCCAGGGTACCATAAATCTCAACACACTACTGCCCATCAGTGATTGGCCTTCGACAAGTGAAGACTTCCCTACGGTACTTCTCAAACTGAGCGCCTGTTGTCTCAACCACACCAAGATGGGTGGCCTAGGGAACGAGGTCGGGCTAATCGAGCTCCCGGCAGAGAGTTACGTCGATCTATCCAATTCTGCGTTCACCAGAGACCCCTCTGGTCCACACACAGACCTTTACTTGGCCTCATCCTCACCAAATCGACAAAGCTCAACCGGGTTTGGAAGAGAGATCACTCAGGTCAAGGCGTCCTTCCGACCTGGGATTCTCCGCTCTTGGGAGGGCGGAGATGATTCATCTCATTGGACAGAGCTAGGTCGATTCTATACCGCGCTCAAAGAATGGTTGGGTGCACTCGGCTGGTGGGTTACCGGATGGGTGCCAGGTGGAAGAAGTGCTTGGGATTTAGGTGCGAGAGCATTAAGATACGGAGGTACCAGACGGCTCTCAAGAGGAGGCAGATGGGGGGTCAGGTTGGTGCCTATCTTAGCTGAAGGGGATGCGTTGATCGGGTCAGAGTTCAGAGAGGATGATGAGGACGAACGGAGAGAGGAATACCTACAGGAGGATATTGAAGAGGGTGGGGATGACGAGAACGTGTATAGGAAGTTCCTTGCTGGAGGTTATACGCATGTCAACGATCCATCCGAGGAGGACGATCCGACGTATCATCCCTCAAGATCCTCCGGCCAAAACCGGCCTCAACATCGATCTCGATCGTATTCCTCCTCCTCCTCCTCATCAACCTCCTCCTCCCACTCCTCTTCATCATTACTTGCTACTTACTCTGATGAGCCTTTGTCAACACTATCGATGCTCCCTCCATCTCCAACATTACCCACTGTTCTCCTCGCACACATGACATCGTCCTCGTCATCCCCTCTGACGAGAAGACGATTCAATGCACTCCTCCCTTCATCGAGTGTACTCGAACCAGCTACATCGTCTTTAACCACCTCATCCTCATTCTTCTCTACAACTTTATCTCCTCCGCCGTTCTCTTACTCTTCAAGTCATCATTCCGCACAGGAAACTCTGACTTTACAAGAGCTTGTTCGCCAAAGAAGAGAATCCGCCATGGCAGCGTCTCCTTCCTCTCCTAGTTTCTCCCCGAGACCGAATATAGGGGACGAACCAGAAGGCAGAGTATGTGTGATCTGTAGAGCTGACGAAAGGACAGTCATCCTTTGGCCTTGTAGATGTCTGGCTTTATGTAACGATTGCAGGGAGACGTTGGCTACTAGAGGTCAGAATGGAGCGTTGAGTGGCTGTCCTTGCTGTCGATCCAAGGTCGAGGGTTATTCTAGAATTTACATTCCTTAGACGAAAGAGAAAAAGGAGAAAAGTGAAGACGGGGGGGGGG